>PXOD01000524.1:0-11238 GCA_003012165.1 Paramyrothecium roridum
ATAATAATAATAATAATAATAAAACCCTAAATATATAACCTTATAGTCTTAAGACTTCTATCTACTTAGCTATAGTGTAGAAAGAGACTTAATCTCTTTATTATAATATTACTATATAATTAAGAGGCTAACCCATTAAGTCAACCTCCAGCTCGCTTAGCCACGCCTCCGACTACATTGCTATTACCACTATGTTGTGCCTCTGACCAATGTTCAAGTTACGGCCTCTTGTCGGGTTCTCCTTGATCTTCACGGGGTTAGTGGCCTCGCAGAAACATCACCAGTATGTGTAGTTTGTCGTGACAATTGTGATCCCATCGAAATGTGGTAGCCATCGACAGAGCACTGTAATAGCCCATCTGTACCATTCGCGCTCACGTTCCGTCGATTCTGCATGAGCGAATGGCAGAGCATCCTCCTCTCGACGATCACTGATGAAATGGGCCTCAAATCCGAAAGATCTAAGAGTTTTGCAATGAGAGAGGAAGTGGCGAAGCTCATAGATCACATTGTCCTGTATTTCTCGTTAGAAAGGCATTGTGAGATTGGGGACGGTAACTAACGAAGCTATCCTGGCTATTGGGATAGAAAAACCGACTCTGTGGGTTGCCAATGTAGAGGGACTGAACATGTTTGAACTTTTCGAGGATATGCTCGATGGTCGGTCGGTCCAACGATGGCAGACAAGTGGGTTGTTGGCCTATAGGCTTATATAGCTTCAAATTCAGTCCTATAAGAGATGGATACCTCGCTTCTAGGACAGCCAAGTCATCTGCAGTAAGCCAAGAGTCACAATGAAACTCTTCTAGTTCCGGACATTTCGAAAGGACCTCGCCGATATATTTCCCTTCACGCTCGGTATACAGGAAGTCGTAGTTTGATATGGTCAGCTTCCTCAGACTCGGCGGCAGCGGGTTGGTGATCAGGTGTTCGTTGAAAACCCTGAATGCGAAGTTATCATGGAACTGAATTCGGAGCGTCACAAGATTGCTCATAAGTGTTATTGCGCGGGCAACCTGGGCGGCCAGTGGATCGGCATTGGCGGCTAGCCTGCGGATGACGCTTGCTGGATGTGGATTGTTCCACCACCAGCGGTTGCCGTCGATGTCACCCATTTTGATGTTGAGCTACCAGTCATTGGATATTAGTACTCTCAAATGGCCGACAGTCGGATACGCATTGCTACCCACAGAACATAAGATGGGGCCTCTATCTCCTTGTCCTTTATATAGTCAATAAGACGTTGAAATCGATAAAAAACCTTTTCGCTATTTTATCTGAGAACACTAGAGCCGAGAAGCGAGGTCGAATGAAGATACCCCGTAGGGCCATAGGGACCTCAGAAACCCAGCGAGTACTCTCTCTATCGAGATACGAACCCACACCACGCAAGAACTCTGGAGAACAATCCAGTAGTCCAGAGGGCGGAACCTGAGCGTAAGCTAATGCAGTTGAAACGACGTTGGCACTGGCAAGCACGATCTCCGGGCTTTGTCTGAACTCAATGTTGGCACAGCGGATAGAGGAACTAAGGACGTGTGAGGACTCGAGTGCGCGGGCTTTAGGCGATGGATAGCGAATGAGCGAAGAAAGCGATGTAGCGCCGAATGGGAGTGCAAGTGAGAATGCCCCAATAATAGATTAGGAACGTTCAGCGGCTCGAGATTTCATGAACGGTGATGAAGTGGTGTGTAGGAAGAAGAAAGAAGAGGAGGTGTGCTGTGCACTTGAGAATAAATCAGTGCGCAGGTGTCGCAGGCTTAGCCCTACCCCGGCCTTCGTGCCGATCTGGCCCTGTTGCTCCGTTGGCGCAAGGTTCTTTTGCGATGGCTCAATGCCGTCCATCCCGACGGCGAGTTGGGGGAGGAAACTCCCCTGTTCCCTTCGTCCTTCCGGTAGCAGCTCGCCCTCGCGGGCTAGAAGCTCACGGAGGCGTTCGACCAGCTGAACTCGACCTATGGTCGAGAGCATAGACTTATTGGGTCCAAGAAGAATACGGCGGTAAGTCTTTTCGGTTTCCTTTCGCCCCTCATTCGTGGCGGCATACTAATTCTTTACTTCAGGACGTACACAAGGTCTACCGTGACCTATTGAGCCAACGCACCTTGACCATGGCGACGCTGCATCCTCGCCTGTGCAAAGCTCAGGAACTATTTGTGTAGAGACTCTAGTCTCCTCATTCCCCCAATGAGACAAAGGTAGCATGTACGTGTGCTTGGGACTTGCCTGGCGACTGGCTCTATAATGAAGCGTGTCTTCGCCTCTTGCAGAGCAGCGTTGGTGCTCGACGTGACCATCCCATAATGGCTTGCTTGTCTGGCCGATGTACAGTGCAGCAGAGTTCACGTCTTGTCCGGCGTCGTCCAGGTGAGCGTACATTCGGAGATGAGCCAAGAGACTGGCATAACGACTAATACCTTATCAGGATACACGCAGAACATATAGAAAGGATCGCAAAGGTTCTTGTAGTTCATACCAAAAACGTCGATCCCATCTAACCTGAACATGACAACTGCCCAAGAATTGGTCGGATCGACGGGCCCGATGAAGCCAAACTCCCCTTTGTATGTTGACATGAAAGGACGTGCGTGTGAACAGCGGGTATCAAGTCCAGTTCACGAAAGGAAGAGAGAACGATTTGTCGAGTACGAAATGGCTAAAAGGCGAAGACTGGAATACGGGAGAAAAATATTTGTTTGGGTTTGCCTTACATAGTACTCACATCGACGTGCTGAATGAAGACAACCGGACACCATGAGGGAGGCGTGGTTAATATAGTAGGTACGAAGGTACAGCCCTCCAGGGTTTATTTTCTCGCAGGTCCACTGATAACTCTTGTACCTGCTAAATTAATTATAAGAAATACATTTCAAGAGGGATCTTATACAGAGATCGGAAGTACTACTGATCTTTATACGTAGGGAGCAATTACAGTACGGTTAGGAACCTCATCTTTCCCAGCCGTTGGGTAGGTGGCGAATGTCACGCTGATCCAGGTTGATCCGATGGAGCTGCAAGGAAATTAACCCCGGAGGGCTATATAATATATATACAGATGGGTGGGAGGATAAGTAAGTGATGAGTAAAATAAACCGGACTGCAAAATATAAATTCTTTATTAATACTAGTAGGAAAATCTTAGAAAAATTTAAGAAAAGTTTTAAAGTAAATTAATTATTTCCTACTCTTTTTCATATATTTCTATTATTTTAATTCTAGTATATTTAAAGTATAATATAAGTAAGAAGTTGCCGCCTAATGTGATTTATTAATTGGATTAGTTGTTTTGCAGTCCGCACTACACAACCCCTCCACGAATTCTAGCATTAATGGAATAGCATCTCGACCTTCCTAATCGACGTCAAGTTCTACCGGTCTTCAAGTATATGCCTTCCAATGGACTGGTCTGCTTTTGCATGGCCTGGCCTACTTCCAGTCGCTCCGCCGATACCCAAAGAAACACTTGGCACTACCCTTGTCGACAATGTATCGATGGCCGTTGATATCCCGTGTGAGTGTAAGTCTCAAATCGGCTTATTACGTATAGGAGAGACCTGATATTGCGATGTTGGACTCGGAATTTGTCTTGAAACCATCGACGCGTTCGTCGTCGGTGAGGAGCCTCTCGGCCATCCTTATAGCCAAATTAGGGAGGAAGTCGTCGTGTTCCTCGGATACTTAATCCCAGTTTCATAGCCTATATCTGGCTGGGTTCGCCGTGCTTGAATAATTCATCCTTGCTTCGCATTATTGAAAAAGACACCAGAGTCTCTAGCGTAGGCATTATGTTGAGAGTGGTAATAATAAGAGAAGAAAAGAGCAGATAAAAGAACACGAGCTGGATATAGAGGCTATGAACAGCCAGTTTCACTTAGTACAGAGCCATTGATAATCCTCGATAGCAAGTGAAGCCTTCGTTGGGCAACTTTCAATGCGGTTTTTCATCCAATTAGAGCTGCATATTTATGTGGGCTTGGCTGTAATTATTTGTTGAGTGTTGACTCCCTTACTGTTCCGATATGAAAAGTCCCGTGGAAGCTGAACTGCGTTAGGGCATGCGCACTTTTCATTCAGATGCAATTTCATTGGATGTTTTACTACATCCTCGTCGCCAAGCTCGCATATTTCGTATTTAATTGCTACACCCTGTTCAGATCCTTGCCTGTTTTCCTCCGACTGCGTGAGCGCGCGCACATCCGCCTCCTCACAGCTGCGGGGTCCTGCATCCTACGTTTCATATGCCACAGGCCTGAAGCTACGATAGGCTTTTGAAGCCAAACGCCTGGTCGGTTTACGGCAGAGCCTCAGATATTGGCCCTAGAAATAGCTGGAGAACGGCTAGAAAGTACTTCGGTTGAATTTGTAATACACGAAGATGCAAAAGGCTTTCGTAAACCATGTGAACTGTGATAGCACGAGCATATACGAGTGAGCACAGACGCCTGTCCTGATAGCATGAATGCATGCGGAAGAGCAGAGGTGCACGTGATTGCACAGATGACTTGACACGGTTTGAATGAGAATATAAATGGGACTGAGATCCCTTTGTGATGAGGACAGCATCTCAACTATTTCTCAAAACTCCAACGACCAAAGCCAAAAGAGCCATTCAAGATGAAGCTTACGTTCTCTGCCCTCCTAACTCTGTCAAATGCCGGCTTGAGCATGTAAGTCAGAGAGAAGGTGGTGCCGTCCTCACCTGGCTAACGGATGCTATCAGGGCCCTTGTGCTCAGTAGCACTTCAACGTCAGTTGACTCGCCAAGCTCGTGCGTGCCTACTGTTACGGTAACGGAGACCCCAGGAGTCGCGGAAGGGTGCCCGTACGACTGCATAAAGGACCAATTCTTCGTAGACAGTAAGTCTCTCCAAACACCGAGTCATCACAAGTGACAAAGAGACTGTCCCGCTAGCCGAGCCACTGAGAAGAACAAAGCTGATTGTTATACAGAGGCAATCACGACACCGTGTGGATGCACGGAAATCAGTGGCCTTAGCGTGGTGACCGTCACATCATGCGCTACGGCATCGCCTTGCTGGGATGCGCACACGGGCTTCCCTTACAGGGAAACCGAGACAGACTGTCCCGCAACAACAAGCGTGGTGTGATTCAAGTTCGAGCTGCAAAGGGGGGATTTCGAGGAATGGGATGGATGACTCAAAGTGGCCTTGTCATTGCGCAGTAGTGTCTCCGTCAGTTGCATGCCTGAATTTGAAGAAGCGTAGAAGAAAGGGCTAGCCGGGTGATATGATATAAGTTCCTAGGAGTACTTCTCAGCATAAGTCAATATATCCTCGTACGAGCCGAGACATTTCCAGATTAGTAACAGACGATTGAAAAATTTGAAACACGAACAGCAGATTTTGCACCTGCTGCTTCTGATAAGTTCGTGCTGTGACAACATAACCACACCAGCCTCCTGCCACCGCCAAATTACCCTACGTGCTTACGGTATTATGACCCCATATTTAGCAGCTATTCATAATGCACATTTCTGGGAGATGTTGGAATTATTATTCATTATCTTGTAGATGTATGATGCTAGATTGTATAGTCACAATTTCCAACTCTGTATACTTGACTCTAAGCATCGTTGGTTTTGCGACATGAGTCACAACGGGAATTACAAATTACGTCTTCCAATCAATGCAATCTCCATTCACTAGAGTGCTCTAGTAGACTGTTCTTCCGGCCGGTGGAGGGGGCCCTTCCTTGTAATGGTGTGCCTTGTAGCGATCACGAACTTCGTGGAAGGCTGCGGTAATGGCATGAAGTACACTGTTTCAGGAAATGATTAGCAGCTAGATCTGATGGTAGTGCCATTTTCGTAACTTACGTGCTGATGATAGCCAGAATAAATGTGCCCCAAGGTAGGTTGCAGCTGTCGTCGCTAGAGTCCACAGTATCTTGGAACAAACCGCTCAAGCCTCGAGCGTCATAGCAATGTCTTGGGCCAGCATCGCCACCGTTCGGGCGGGTGAGCACAGCGACTGCAATGAAAGCTCCCACGAAAGCAAGGTCCAGCAGGACCCACAACCAGCGAAGCCATCGTGGACCGCCCCGCTTGAGAAGTAGTGATACCAGCATGGCGATGAGCGTGTAGAGAACAGCAGCGGCGAGAATACCTTCGACAGCGCCGTAGGAGCTATTAACGCCACGACGAGTCTTTATGGCGTTGACTAGTCGATAGACTTTGCGAAAACGAGCGGAGAAGAGACCGAGAGACACCGTAGCCGAGATGAACTGCAGGACTCGGGTGAGGCGCAGGAACCAGCGGTAGAGGCTAGAGTGCTTCAGCTTCTCCGGGACGAAACGAGTCAGTAGGCCGGTCTCATGCCCATTGCTACGTGTGGTGGTACCATAGTCGTTCGGATTTGTTTGATTATAATCAGCCATGATGGATGAGCGTTGATGATATGAACAGGATTGTACTGTTTACGAAATGTGGCGTGTAATCGGTAGATTAAATACTTTTCGGACAGCAGAGCTTCTGACCCTGAGCCTCGGACCAGCACATATGTAGCTTTCAACTAGGAAGATGTCATTCACTCAAGGATTGTGTAGCAGCAAATGGAAGCTGATTGCTTGCTTGCTCAAGCTGCCGCGAAGTCATTGACATCACCCGACGTGCCCATGATGAAAATGCCACGGGCACTACAGGTATCAGCTAGCATTCCTACAGGGAATATGCGGAAACATAAAATGATAATTGGCTTTTGGGCATCAGGTGTTGTCTGTTCCAACAGTCATTTTTCATCAGCGTCACTTGTGCCTCATGTCTAGCGAGCCACGCTTGGCTTGATATCCAACCCAGAGTGGCTGGTGCTGTGGCTTCCATGCTGTCATCGATGATAACGGAGAAGTATTTAAGTCGTCAATGGAGAATCCAAATTTTGTGGTCCGCCAAATAAGGGTCGAGCGTCCGTTTATCTATGACTTCAACACATTTATTACTCCGCGCGGACGAAACGCTCCACATCCCTGCCGTAACCCTTGGCCCGCGACCCGCCCTGCCGCGAGAGCCGAACCGCTTGGCGGGCAGGAAGATGGACGGGTAGCGGACCGTGTGGCCTCTGTAGCTGCTTAGTCGGACGGCCTTGCATCATAGCCGAAGCTAGCTTAGTAGCGCTACAGACATTGCCCAGTCGAATTGTGGATATGCTCACGAGAGTGACGAAATCATGTCTGAGCTACGTGCGTACGTATGCCGACGTCAGCGACAATGCTGCGAAACCTGCTGGAAACCGTGTGACGTGCTTGGAGTAAACTTTCAATAGCTAGGCCGTCGTGCTCGCTTGTCTTTTAAATGCTTTGGACGGTTGCTCACATCATTCTCCAACAGCAACACCTCTACCATCCACAGTCTCCCAATTCCCCAATTGGGCATTCCGAGGTAGAGCACGCGACCACAGCTAATCATCACAAACATGGACGCACCGTCTTTTATTGTGCCTCCCGCCGCGGGCGGAGATATTCGGGAGTCCAACAGCATGGTTGGAGACCGTAAGGATACCCCGTCCAGTCAATTGGACTTTGCTGACCGCCCCTTCAGCTACTTCATTCCCTCCCCAGGCATTGCCTCTCAACTCCACCCCTTCCTTGCCTCAGAAGCCACCGCATGAGGTTCCCCTGGGGGACAACAAGAAGAACGAAGAACACTCGGGCCCATTGAAGCAAATGGGTAAGCACTGATGCAGACAATATGAGCATTGCACGTGTACTAACTCCTATTGCTAGTCAACCCCGACAGCCTTTACAAGTACACAAACGTGAGTCGATAACTTCTTGTGTTCAATCAGATGCATCGACTAACATGTACCATCAGTGGGAGGATCCTGCTCGTACAATCGGATCATATGTCTGCATCATGAGCGCCCTTCTTGGGGCTCACTACCTCCCTCTTACCCAAACAGCTCTCAAGGTGGGAGCTACGACACTTGGAGGTACGTTGTTGAATTGGCAATCTTGGAAGAGCATCTGCTAATATTCGATATCAGTCGCTGCTACCGTTGAATATGCCCATCGCTCGTTCACCGACAACACGATCCTCGCCCGCCTGCGACCCAAGGAGTACAAGAAGATCCCCGAGCCGGTCCTCAATGACACACTCAAGGACATCCACGATCTTGTCCAGTACTTGGTTGTCGAAGCACAAAAAGTCATTCTTGGACAGGATTTGGACAGGACATTTGCGGTTAGTCGACATTCGCTGCCCCAAGCATGCGGCATTTGACTAATTTGAACCAGGGTTTCATCAGTTTGTCCGCTCTGTACTGGCTCGTGAAGATGCTTTCCCCATTCGCATTGGTGCTCCTCAGTGTCACCATGCTCTACATTGCCCCTCTTGCCAGGACTCCTCGTGGCCGTGAGGTTATAGAAGATGCACGAATCCGTGCTACGGACCTTGGAAACGCAGCCCTGGAGAACTCACAGGCCCTCGCCAATGACGGCAAAGCCAAGGCTTCCGAACTCACTGCAAAGGCCCAGGAGACCGCTGCTGATGCCAAGCGACGCGCTGGCGAGCTGGCTCAGAGCGGAAGCCAGTCTGCTGCTGATATGTCTGGCCATGTCAAGGATACATTGTCTGATATGTCTGGAACCGCAGCTGAGAACGTCAGCGCACTTCCACAGATGGGCAAGAATGTCATGAACAAGGCCTCCAACAACACCAACGCTGCTCTAGGTAGTGTGAACCAGCAGGTCCAATCTACCCTGCCAGAGCGCTTCCAGACTGGTTCGCAAAAGGACATGGAGAGCTTCATTACCAGCGATACTAAGAATGACCACGGATCCGACATGCTATTCGAGAAATCGAACACTACCAACGCAACCACCGACGACCGTACGTTCGGTGAAGTGACTAGTGAGAGGGCACCCCCTGCCTACGAGAAGTCCTCGATGTCTGGAACCGGCTTCAACGCGGAAAAGCATACCAGCTCAACCATTGACGCTAGCGACAGCCATTATGAGCTCAAGGGCACATCGAGCGGCTTGAAGGACGTGATGCAGTCGACTCCCAGGCAGACTGCTGGAAACACCTTGACGAACCTAACTGACACTATGCCCGGCGTTGCGTCGGAGGGCGACCAGGCCGGTGTAACTGGCGTTATGGGCCGACCTCGTGGTGTCCCCCTGGCAAATCTGGATGGATCTCCAGGATTTGGAAAACATATGGATACTGAGTTGTAAATTTATTGCATTGGTTCGGAGTTACGATTATATATTTTGCTGGGATAGCAATATATAAGTAGATGAATGCTATTGAATTATGAATATTCCGTAAGACCAGGACCACTTCTAAACAAATCGTGCCTTATTTTATTGATTGCACTTAAGGCTCGCTGTATTTAAGTCAAGCCAAGGATGTCCAATATAAAAGGTCTAATAATGGCAAATGAAATCTATTATCCAAATTATATATATAGCTTCAAGTTATATTTCTGACACTTCTTCGGGTAGGTATAGGCCAAGGATTTATTTATTTTATAAAAATAAAATATTATCCTTTTAATTTTCTAATATTATAATTATTAATTTCTATAATAATTCTTTAAAAATACTTTTAAAAGCCTTTTACTGATAGAATATTAATTAATTATTCCTATACCTCAAGTACCTCCCTACCTACCTTATCTACCTTACTCACCTTTACCTTATAAAGACGTTCGATTGACATCTACTACCTTACTTGAGAAACCTCACCCAGGAAATCAAAAAAGCGAGCTCAAAAAACAGGCTCCCGAAGCGCGACCGCCAGCACCATTCTCTTTTCACACCGTGCACCTGACAGAGTGTACGACACAACAAGTACCTTGGGTACGGAGGCGCTCTACATCATCACCAGTGGCACAGGTTACATTATACTTTGTCAAGTAACCACACGTTTACAAAGTCCACACTCATTCCGGTACACAGTTCCCAGAAGTCCAAAATGACTGAACAGGTAAGTGATCAATTACGAATGCTGTTATTGAACTTCGACAGTTGCTAAAAGTCACGGCAGCAGCATCATGGCACCGTGTCTGATACTATTAAGGAGTTGTCCATGGCTGTCGAAGCAGTCAAAAGCGGCACCCAAACTCCAAGTGCAATACTGGAGGCCGCCGAGAAACTCCAAGCTCGAGTGGACACGCACAAACAAGAAATCTCAAAGTATGCACCTGAGAGGCGGCAAGATGTCGACAACTTTCTGGAGGATGTGGTTGGCACGTGTGCAGCAATGAGGCGCTCAGGGGAGGTTTCGAAACAAGAACTCGCACGACTTATCAAGCGGGGTCAATCCATCAGGAACAGAATTTAGTATTAACAGCTCACCAGTGTTGTCTGGAATGGCGATTTGAATGCTAAGCTATGGTAATGGCCTACTAATATACGAAACGAATCCCAATTGTTCAGTTGCTTTAGTATCTTCTCGTCGACGGGCTTGGCGATGGCTGATAGATCTATGTCGCGCACAGCCAATTGCACGACACGCAAATCCTTGATTAAGTCGGAGATGTGGTTCCTCTCAAACTGAGCCTGGCGACTGCGGGATCCAAGCTGGGATATGTTTTTTTGCTTTCGTCCTTGTAAGTATCTTATGCTTGACTGGATTGTGCTTCTCGGGGGCGGGAAGAGAACTATTCTGGCGAGCTTCATCGACATAATTGGGATAGGAGCTCGTCATATTGGAGACGCAATATCGCTTGCGAACGTCTTTCTTCGGGTCGAGTAGGTATTGGAACCATTCTTGAAAGTACAAGGCCCTTTCTATTTTCTTTATATAAAGATAAATCGGGTCTTATTTTTAAAATTTATTATTAGAATACAAACCATTTATTTCTCTAATATAATAATTATTGATTTATAAAACTATAATTTAAAGATAATTCAAAAAATACTATCAATTGCTTATTTTTAGAGAATAATTTTATACGCATTAATATTTTTTAAAAAATCTTACGAAGGTCTAAACGTTTATATTTATGAAGATTGTAAAAAGTCAAAAGGCCTATTTAATCTAGGACTAGCTATCTAAATACTTATATTTAGCAGTCGGTCTCTGCTTATATAATGTAGGTATTTGAAATTAACATAGCCTTGATAAGCTTCTTATGCCCCAATACTGTGGTTTGACGATAAATTTATGGATATATTGACATCAGACAGCAAGAACTTGACGGCTTTGTGACCTAGATGACATGAT
The DNA here is from genome assembly GCA_003012165.1 of Paramyrothecium roridum. NCBI lineage: Eukaryota > Fungi > Ascomycota > Sordariomycetes > Hypocreales > Stachybotryaceae > Paramyrothecium > Paramyrothecium roridum. The sequence continues at coordinate 11,186 of PXOD01000524.1, forward strand.
TTTCGACCCGTAACATGAAATCCTGCGTAGCACGATGCCTTCGAACCCTGTTG
>PXOD01000525.1:0-21107 GCA_003012165.1 Paramyrothecium roridum
CAAGCAACCTCCATACCGCAACAAGCAACCTCCATACCGCAACAAGTCACGGAATGCTCCGCCCGGGCACATTAGCACCGGGAGGGGGGTCCGGATGCAAGATTGACGCACTGCGACATGGAATCAACGAGCAGGCCAGGAAGGAAAAAAAAAACAAAAACGGCTCGCTGTTTGCACAGCAACACATGTGCGTGCTCTTACACTTTCGCCAATCCTGACTGACCTCTTAATTACTGTCCGCTCATCGGCCCCAGAGTGGGGTGCCTTGGCCGAGCTGCACCGACTTCGTGAAACCCCACCGCGGGGCATTGCATTCGACCCCCGACTCCTCGTCATAATTTCTTTTAAGCCCAGCGCAACACCCTCCCCCCAGAACGCAGCCCAGGGACCAGGCCCGATATTTCCATTCTTCCCTCTCTTCCCCTTCCCCTTCTCCTTCTCCTTCTCTCCTCTCCTCTCCTTAACTCCCCAACCCCAGCGCCATGTCTCTCACCAACGCCTCCCCCGAGGCCGCCGCCAGCGCCGCCAAGGAGGCATCCTTTGCCCTGGCCACGCTTCCGGCCTCGGCGCGCAACGCCGCCCTCGACACCATCCACGCCGCGCTGCAGGCCGCCCGCGACGACATCCTCGCCGCCAACGCACGCGACCTCGAGGTCGCCCGCAAGGCTGCCGCCGACGGCCAGCTCAGCCAGGCCCTGGTCTCGCGCCTCGACCTGGGCAAGAAGGGCAAGTGGGACGACATGCTCAAGGGCATCCTGGACGTGAAGGAGCTCGAGGATCCGAGTAAGTCTCCCCGAGAAATATAACTCGCAACGGACATCTGCGGTCCATCCCCAGCAGCCATGAGACTAATGTTTGTTTCTGCAGTCGGCCAGGTGCAGATGCGCACTAAGCTCGACGATGACCTGATCATGGAGCGTGTTTCCTGCCCCATTGGCGTCCTCCTCATCATTTTCGAGGCCCGTCCCGAGGTCATTGCCAACATTGCCAGTCTGGCAATCAAGTCCGGCAACGCTGCTATCCTGAAGGGTTCGTCCTCTCTCCCCCGTCTTCTGGCCCCAAGCTTGTCTAACCAATATCCTCACCTACAGGAGGCAAAGAGTCCACCGAGTCCTTCGTCGCCATCTCCAAGACCATCTCCGACGCCCTCGCCAACACCCAGGTCCCCAACTCGGCCATACAGCTCGTCACCACCCGCGACGCCATCGCCCAGCTGCTCGCCCAGGATCGCCACATCGATCTCGTCATCCCTCGCGGCTCCAATGAGCTGGTCCGCTACATCAAGGAGTCCACCAAGATCCCCGTCCTCGGCCACGCCGACGGCCTCTGCTCCATCTACCTCACTGCCACCGCCGACAAGGACAAAGCCGTCAACGCCATCGTCGACTCCAAGACGAGCTACCCGGCCGCCTGCAACAGCACCGAGACGCTGCTCGTGCAGGACGCCGCCCTCAGCACCGTCTTCCCCGCCGTGGCCGCTGCCCTGGCGGACAAGGGCGTGATCCTGCGCTGCGACGCCGCCAGCAAGGCAGCCCTCGCCGAGACCTTCTCTGCCGCTGCCTCCATCGAGGACGCTACCCCCGAGGACTTTGACACCGAGCACCTCTCCCTCACCCTGGCCGTCAAGTCGGTCCCCAACCTCGATGCCGCCATCTCCCACATCAATACTCACGGCTCACACCACACCGACGCGATCCTCACCTCGGACGCCCAGGAGGCCGAACGCTTCATGAACGAGGTCGACTCCGCCGGCGTCTACTGGAACGCCTCCACCCGCCTCGCCGACGGCATGCGCTACGGCTTCGGCACCGAGGTCGGCATCAGCACCAACAAGATCCACGCTCGCGGGCCCGTCGGCCTCGAGGGCCTGACCATCTACAAGTACAAGATCAGGGGCGACTACCAGGCCACGGCGAACTACGGCGAGGGTGATGGCAAGCGTCCATGGAAGCATGAGACGTTGGATATTTAAACCATGCTGCTACGCCGAAAGGGAAGGGATGGAATTTCTCACACACAAAAAAAAAAGGCTCATGAGGCTTGTGCTATGAAAATGGGGCGGCGTTCAGGGCATCAAGAGACACAGATAGAGCGAGCGGATACCACAAAAGGGAGATTGAAGGTCAATTTGCATTTTTAGCTACATTACAGGCAGTATAAGAGAGCTGCACATCTTACCAGGTTCCTTTCCCCACAAAACATGGAGCTGCGGTCTTGAACCACTTCAAGTTGTACATGATGCATGCCCGGGGCTTGCCAGGCTTTAGTTGACACGTTCCATAACTCATATCACATCTTGTTTTCCCATAATTCTTTCAACCATCGATGTTGTACTGCTTGATCAACTCTGCGAGCTTGTTGCCCTCTGCCTTCCAGTCCACGTTCGATGAGTTGACGACTTGGTGTCGCACCCTATTTTCACGAGTTAGCGTCATGAACATGAAAAAAAAAAAACACGCGAAAGAAACCCACTCTGAATTCTCTCCAACAGTCGACAGCTTGGCTCGACACCTCCAGATGTGCGACGTAAAGTTGATGCCTCCGAAAACAGCCATGACCTTTGCGTCATCCTCTTCCTTCAGCTCCATCAGCTGGTTGGCAGACATGCCGATGATGTGTGCGGCAGTTTCGTCAAAGCATGTGACCCACTGCGAGCCAGAGTGGTCAACAATCCTGAGTGACAGCATGTAGCGGTACTCGGGCCTATCCAGCGAGTGGTCGCACTTCTCACACCGCCATGTGCCGTCACCCATGTCAGTGACCTTCTTCTTGCAAGTCGAGCAACCCGGGTAGCAGAAGTTCTCCTGCTTCACGTAGACAATGGTCGCCTTAACAGAGTAGTATGCTTGGTCATCCAGGCCCAGTCCCTCATCTCTGACCTGAGCGATGGTCTTGGACTGGTCTTTCCTGCTGGTCGCATTGCCCATGCTGGTCTTGTTTTGCAGATTCTCGAAATGGCTGGCACGTCCAGCCGAATCGTACCAGCCTTTCAGCCGGTGAGCGTCGGGAATATCGGGATCCACCGACATGGTTCCCGAGGACAGTAGACTTAAACTCTTGCCGTCGAAATCGGAGACCTTGGTACCCTTGAAAGCAATCACGGACTCTGGTTCGGCGTCGAAACCATTGGCCGTCTTTCCCCAGACAGTGAGGCGAACGGAGTGGCCGGTATCATCAACCAAGGTAAGATCACGCTTCTGGAATGGTCGACCGTCCTTCTTCGACGTTATCTCGTTGACGGGTCCGACTTCCTTCAGAACACCAATGACATCAACAGTGCTGTCCTTCTCGACGTTTTGCAGGTCCAAGATGGAGCAAAAGTTGAATCTGACTTGGGGCACATTCGTCTGGTCCTCTGCCTTCTCAATGACCGTGTCGCGCTCAAACGTCAACTCGTAGTCGTTGGGAAGGTTAGAAAACTGCTTCTTTGCGAGCCCAACCTTGCAAGGCGTGGAAATGTAGTACACGGAGCCTTCTTGCAGGAGGTCGTAGAACGCGTCACATTGATCGTTGAAGCCAGTCGCCCGAATCTCACCGCTCTCGTCTAGGAAGTTGACACTAAACAGCTTGCCCTCGCCGCTCGCCTTGTGCCACGTCTTGATGTCAGACTTTGAGGTGACCCGTGCCTTGATCGTCCACTTGTGCGCGTACGGTGACAGGCCTTCGATGGGATATATGTTACCGTTGGCGGCAGCAGGTGCCGCTGGTACGGAGCGCAGAGGCTGCTGGGCTTGTGATTTTGTCTCCTCCTTCTTTGCTCCGTAGAAATCGTTGCCGGGAATGGCAGCTTCCGCGGGAGCAGCTGGGGCCTGGAATGGCACGGGTTCGCCGATCTTGGGTTGCACGCCATAGTCTTCGAGAACATCCAGATCGAAGATAATCGTGACACTGGGAGCCATTAGCACTAGTTTTGTTCCAGTCTCTCCCTTACTTACGTTCTGCCGCTAGCAACCTGTCGCGTATACTGCTTGAGGCGGATGATGCAACCGACAACAAGCTTCTCTTCCTGGACAAGATGGTGTGTTTGGGTGGCGAGTAAAGCTGACAGGATGTGCTGGCCGTCACTGAGCGAAACTCGGTATCTAGCAATGCCTTGAGGGGTCGGGTTTCCTTGCTTTACAACCAGGCATTGCATGACAGGGTTGGGGAAAAGTTTCCAGGCCTCATCGAAGTTGTTCACAATGACCCTGAAGAGAAGTGATTAGCGGCGAGATGCATCGCAGCTGGAATATCTGTTTGTAAGAATACTTACTCGATGGCCCCGCGCGAAAGAGCTGAAGAAGCATCCATGTTTGTCTACGTAGGCGTTGTCTGATTTCGAGTGCCCAGAAGCCCTTGTGCTGGTGATGCAGGATGATTTCTGTGCACCTCCAAATTGGCAACAGAGCTTTGGGACGCGTCGAGCGCGTTGAGTGGAAACGCGATTATGGCGGGGTCCCTGGCTTAGTCACGATGGAGGGCGCCCTTCCAGGCAGGCATGTGCAGCTAAAACAGCCGTACTAGCCCCTGTCAATACACTCACGCAAGCCAGAGCTCTGGCTCGGAAACAAGGTACACTAGGTACCTGTAGTGGACATGGTGTTGTGTAGCTCTCCCTCTGTTCAAGATGTTTTGGCAGGAGTTGGAGTCAAATAAAAGACCTTATTATTATTTTACCTCGCCTCAGTATTCCTCCCAAGTTTTGGAACTCTAAACCAGACGACAAAGACATTATATAGTGTTGCCAAGTAAAATACAGTCGCATGAACTAAAGTCCCTTCGGGTATCCCAGCCCCTCCACGCAACGTCATCTGGCAGTACACCATCGAGCCGTAGCAGCTAAGCTTCCCTTGCTTCACTTTATGCTTCAACCACCAACTGCCTTACACAAAGATCTGTGAGAGGCTAGACGAATAAACGGTTATTTTCGTGCATCCTATAGTATCACGTTTTAGTCTTCGGCGAAAACATGTCTGAACAGCAAAGCTCACCCGCGGCTACGGAGGGGCAGCGCCAGGAACCAGCGCCGGCGCAAGCTCCTTCAGTAACAGGCGAGCATTGTGTAACAGACAGGCCAACTCGTGCGTGCGATGCAAGACTCGCCAAGCTCTACTCCTCTTCGCTAACCGCATGTCGTTGCAGCAAGCGGACAATCGTCCACAGGCGAAATCATCAAACTGAATGATATAGACGTACGGTCATAGGACAGCAGAGCTTCGTCCTGATCGCTGCTAATGCTCTTTCAGGTCTACATTTCGAAGCCTGCCGATTATCCTCACGTACCATGTCGACTCCTGCTACTTCTTACCGGCGGAACGGGAATCAAGTCGACCAACAATCAGATTCAAGCCGACAAGTTCGCCGCCGAGGGATTCCTTGTCCTCATGCCCGACATGTTCGGCGGCGACGTAGCCCCTGGGGCTGCCATCACGGACGACTCCACCTCTCTGCTTGAGCAAATCAAGCTCAAGGCAGCCGAGATGGCCAAGGCTTTCGTCATCGACATGTGGCTGGCCCGCGTAACCCCAGACAAGGTCATGCCCATTCTCCACAAGGTCATCGAAGCCGCGCACGACCAATATCCCGAGGTTGTTAAGAACGGCGATGGCGTGTATGCTGTCGGATACTGCGTGGGCGGTCGCTTCGTGCTCCTGCTGGGCAAGGAGTCGGAGACAGGTGCCACGGACGAGGAGAGCAATACTATCAAGAAGGGGCCGTACATCAAGGCCGGCGCCGTGGCGCACGCTGCTTCGGTCATTCCAGACGACTTCGCCGGTGTCAAGGTGCCCTTGAGCTTGATTTGCGTCGAGGACGACCCCTTGTTCCCCGACACTGTTCGTACTGCTGGAGAAGACGCCCTGTCGAATGCCAATCAAGAGCATGAGTTTCAGGTCTACCCTGGCGTGCCACACGGTAAGAGTCATGCATCCAACCGCCAAGCCAAGGACTATAGTTAACATGTCACACCAGGATTCGCCGTCGTTGGGGAGTATCAGGACCCCAACATCCAAGAAGCGCAGGCTACAGCATTTGACCAGATGCTCAAATGGATCAGGGATCACTAAGATGTCAGCGGCTCTGCAGGACATGCGACCTCGGCATGGCGCTATGGGAATTATGATGATTTTATGAACGGCAGAAACACTTTTTTCCACTTCTTACTCTCCGTTAGGGAATGGTGCACACAATCTTGCCCGAGTTCTTCCCGTCTTCCATGTGCGCGTGTGCCTCTTGAATCTTGTCCCACGGAAGTACCGTGTCCACGATGATCTTCAGCTTGTCCGCCTCAAAGTCCGGCACGTACTCCTCCAGCTTGTCCCTCAGCACGCCCTGGTATTCGAGATCGCGGCTGCGTAGCGTGCTTCCCTCGATGCGTAGTCTCTTGTACAGAATCTGGCTGATGTCGGCCTCGGGGACCTTGGTGCCGCCCATGAGGCCAAGCAGGACGATGCGGCCGTCCTTTGCCGCGACGTCAATGTTCTTCTGGAAGTAGGTGCCGCCAATGAAATCGACGATGAAGTCGACACCCTTGCCGTCCGTCTTGTCCTTGATCTCCTTGGCCCAGTCCTGCGTTTTGTAGTTGAACGCGGCAGTGGCGCCGAGCTTGGAAGTAATGAAGTTGCACTTTTCCTCGCTGCCGGCGGTGGCGTAGATCTCCGAGGCACCCGCCAGGCGCGACAGCTGGATGCCGGCGACGGAGACGCCCGAGGCGCCGGCGTGCCAGAGGATGGACTTGCCCTTGGCGAAGCCGAGGATGAGGTGCAGGGCCTGGGTGGCCGTGGCCCACGTCTCCGGGACGGCGGCGGCCTTCTCGAAGCTCAGCGATGCGGGCTTGTGCAGCAGCATCTTGGAGTTGACGGCCAGGTACTCGGCGTAGGCGCCGCCGTACGCCAGGCCGAAGACCTCGTCACCGACCTTGAAGGCACCGTGGTTGCCGGGCCCGAAGGCCTCGATGGTGCCGCTGAACTCGACGCCGAGCGTCTTGGGCGCCTGCGGGGGCAACGGGTACATGCCGTGGCGCTGGATGATGTCCATGCGGTTGATGCCGAAGGCCTTGACCTTGACGAGGGCGTCGCCGTCGCCGGGCTTGGGCTTGGGCGTCTCGGCGTTGATGAAGAGGGCGTCCCTGCCGCCCTTGCCGCCTTTGATGTCTAGAGCCCCGTGTTAGTCGATTCTACCAAAAATAAGCTGCCGGATCGAAACACGCACCGACTGCATTCATGTTCTCTGCCATTTTCGATTGAATTGTTGGGAAGCGCTGTGTCAGGTTTACAAGGACCTCAGGCAAAGGGCAAGAGGACGTCAGTGACGTAAACTTATGGCCGGTTACCTTATCTAATAGTGAAAGTCAATTCTGGGGCCCTTAGAAATCCATTCTCATTGGGTTCCGTCAATTTCGTCCCGATTCAATGGCTTCGTTGAAATGCCCCGCGCTCCACACAAGCTCCGGCTGATCCGCATCCGCCGCTTTGAGAGTCCAGCTACCTACGCAAATATGTTGTCACAGAATTCAAGGACGAAACTATCGCTGGGGTCAGAGTATGTATTTTGGAAAGCTGCGGGCTCGTGTAGCCCGGTCTGCGTATAGCACACCACGCCTATCATTTCACAGAGTTTTCGATACTTGTTGCTCAGAATGAATTTATCCTTCCTTCCTTCCCGCTCATGTGGACGATGAGATGAATCTTACATGACCCCGTCTTAATACGTGCTAATTAAGGTGGCAGGTGTTGGGGACAAAATCAATAGGCACAATCAATCAAGTTCGGACCATTAATTCTATACTGCTCATACTATACCACCATGGTCCGGCCCTTAGACACAATCACAAACATGATCGACAGCCAATTAACAGAAGAGGATTGCTAGTAAAGCTTTAATGATCAACATTCAAGTCTAATACCCAAATCACAAGGTGTAGGGTCTATCTCTGTCAAGAGTCTTCTCTCACCTCATGTTGGTCTTCCACAAAACATTGTTTTTCCCCATGGTAACTATATCCTCCTTCTGGAGAGGAATATTTCGCTGACATTATCAGATCGATTGTAGAGAGAGCCAGGCACATATCTTCCGCGACATCTGACACTGCCCCTTACAGGAAGAAAATGCTTCTTCCGGAGTCAGTGCTACACGTTTCACTTTCTCGCATGAGCTACTGCCTGGACAGCACTGCCTCGAATGAGTGACAGCTGCATTACATGCTGGGCCCATGGATCAAGCTGGTTGGTTCCTTGTGTTCTTTTTAGTCGTCCAGTCTGTGCGTGGCAGCTCCACTGGATTGGTGTGAGGGAATACGCGCGAGTCGTTCGGCTCACAGCACGCTATCCGAGGCTTCGGGAGGCCCGTACGGGCTATACGAGTACTCACATCATGGCTCAATAATGTACTTCATGCTTTGGCAGGTTTAGGGGTTATAAAAGCATACAAGTTGGAGCACGATTTGAGCCCTTCCTTCTCATCAATCATTTCAATTACATATCCCTCTTTTCCTCAGTTCATTTCTTTCACATTCTTTTGCCTGCCTTTTGCTCGCTTCATCTTGATCAATCATCCCAAACATTTATTCCTCAATTCATTATTTCTTCCAATTTCCTATTACCCTCCCCTCCGCTCATTTCATTCAAGCCGAGGTTCTATCTTTGACAACGCTTTTTACAATCCACAGTAACAAACACCTGGACCCTGTCAACCACCCGTCCGAAGCCATGGCAAACGAACATGGTATCTACCAGTACGAACCCAGCACCATGGCTGCTATCGTCTCCGCGGGCCTATTCGGCGTTGGCGCATTGGTGCATTTGATCGTCATGTACCGGAAGAAAACGTGGTATTATACGCCTCTCGTTGTTGGTGCCTTCAGTATGTTGCTCCTCAAACAAATAATCATAAGTCTTCATGCCAGACAACATGACACTGACCCCTTCCGACAGTGATGGCGGCCGGCTATGGCTTTCGCATTCCCTCAGCCAACAAGCCCTCCGATATTATGCTGTATGCGATACAGTCACTCTTTACCATCCTTCCGCCCTCGCTCTACGCCGCTTCCATTTACATGATCTTCGGCCGCATAATCCTCTTCGTGAAGTCACCCTCTGCTTCAATCATCGCGCCTCATAAAATCACCAAGATATTCGTCATTGGGGATCTCTTCTCTTTCCTATTACAAGCTGGCGGCGGAGGTGTGATGGCCGTTCCCAGCATGGCAGACATGGGACAAAAGGTCTCCATTATCGGCTTGGTCATTCAATTGATCTTCCTTGCTCTTTTCCTTGCTGTTGCGTTGATCTTTTGGAAACGCATGCGCTCTTCCCCTGCGCGCAACACAAATTCTAGTGGCAGCCGCACATGGCAGGCCCTGTTCGCGCTGTTGCTCTTCGTATCGGTCATTATAGTGCTACGATGCGTTTTCCGCCTCATAGAGTTTGCGCAAGGACATGATGGCGCGCTGATGTCGAAAGAGATATACTTGTACGTCTTTGACACCATTCCCATGTTTATCGTGCAGAGTGCCTTTCACTTTGTTCACGCTAGCGATGTCTTTGAGGGTGCAGAGCTGGGTTTCATGAAACAGACTAGTGAGGACGATTTGCCTCTTCGAACATATGGTTGAGAGCCTGGCGAAGCAGACCTAGAGCGGAAGAAACGGTGGTTACTCAATTATATCATATGTTTTGAAATACATTATATACGTACAGGAAACTGAGATGTTGGGACGTATGCGCAAACTCAGGCTCAGAATAGACCAATGATAAAGGAACTCTTCCATGGCAGCCACCCATCCATTAATTGAAATCGTGACGTGGAGGATAATCCTGGTATCTCAGAAAAGAGCTTGAAGCCCCCCTCACCCTTGGAAGAGAAGGGCGCAGACTCAATTAAATCGTTCACATGCTGCTATACTGCACTCTCCTCTCTGCCCACGACACCAGCTCGCGATGATCATCAGTTACGAGTTTGGAACACGCTTGCACCAGCCGCCTGCCTGCCTTGCCCACCCACCACGTATTACGCAGCTCATTCAGCAGAACTCCGAAGTAGGCCAGTATAACCATAGCCAACGGCGTCTTCCGAGTCATGTCCTCATAGAAAGCTTCCGACACCAGGACTGGCCACGATACAATGGTGGCTTTGTGCTTGGCGGCAACGGCTCGGCACGCGTAAAACTCCCTCAGGTATCCCAAGGCGCCGAGGTATTCGGGGAGCATGGCATCTGCTGCGAGTTCCGCCCGGACGCAAACTTCGACTCTGGCCAACGCTTCTTCGTCGTCTAGGGTGATCAGGTAGTCCTTCATGCGCTCCCTCAAGTGGAGGAGAGGGGTGAAAGGCGTCTCGAGTAGCCAATACCAGGTGGACTTTAAAAGATCATGAACACCACGTCCTAGGTTGAAGGCGTCAAATATTCTGTCCAAAGGTGACATTGAATCCGCATGCGCTTGGTCTTCCGTCTCAAAGAGGTGAAGCGACATGCACACTAGAATGCTAGAGAACAAGAACGTAGGGGTGGCGGTAGACTGGGTAAGTCGGTCGAGCGCGGGCCGGAACAGCGAAATTCCCTCGGTGTGATGCTGCGCAGCCAGGCGATGATAGTATGCAGCAGACTCGGGTCGAAGGCGCTGGAGATGCATGGCCGCAACCGCGAGAATCCCGTGCAACAGGAAGTCACACCGAAAGGCCTCCTGAGGGGCTTGAACACGCCATATCCTGTCCGCAGCCTCGTCGTCGAGCAAGCTCGACGAAGTAACGGTGGTAAAGTGATGCAGCAACTCAAAGTCATCCCGGTAAAAGCCTCTCGATGCGTTTCCCGAAGCGAAGGTAAGCAAAGGGATAGGCGTGGCGGCCGTTGTTGCTGGCGACGCATTAACCCCCAACCCAATGTCATTGCCTTCCGCCTCTACAACGTCATCACCAGAGGCCGTAAACGATGCCCCTGCAGGTCTGGGGCGTACTTGGAACGAGCAGCGGACGCGACGCTTCTTACACCTGTTGCAAGATGGCTTCTCCTCGCCGCACTTTCATCCCGGATTCAAACCAAGTAAGCTATAGGAACCAGGGTGTTTTGGGATGGCCAATTACCTTGACTTTGCGAGCTTTGCACTGCTCGCAGCCATGCCGCGACTTGTGGTGCATCCGCCGGTGTGGCATGGCGCAGCTGGTAATCGGCGGGAGAGAGTGCAGAGGTGTATGCAACCTGCAAGTGTCGCAAGCCGAGAAGCTCGTTTAGGTACGAGGGCCATGGGCCATGGACCATGGGGGTCCGAGGACGCCGGCGAAGTGGATGCCCCCGTGCTAAGCCCTGCCGGGAATGGCCGCCTCCCCGTCAATGCATCCGCTTCGGGCAATTGGTGGTGTCTTGGCATGCAGGGACGCTCCTCGGCCCGCACCACGTGTACCGATTACCTACCCAGCCTTGCTTCATCGCCTTTGTCTGTCGGACAAATCAGTGTGAATCTATAGCGAGCACAGGTGGGTTTGATCACTTCGTGCCCGGTGATAATACTTAAATGTATTTGCCTACCATTAAAGAAATTAAGCACCCTTTGCTGCACTCTGGAACAGTTCCGATTCATCGTTGAATCGCCATATAAAACAAAGCAGTTGCAAAGACCACTGAATTCCGGCCTTGGCTACATCTCACACAGTTGAGCTATAAGCAACGAACGGTGATGGTCATTGTGTTTCTATTCTCGCACATTGCTTTCCACGACCTCTTGATGCATACAGTACGCTTTGCAATCCATCATTCACTGCCCATCAAGTCAGAGAAAGCCTCGCAGATGTGCTTCGCTTTCGCTCTATCGCTGGTTCCTTTCGCACAGTCGTCTACCAGTGCGCATTTGGCCTTGAAGATCGGGTCAGACACCTTCCTACCCGTGAGTGACTTAAAAATTCCTTGGGCTGGATATGCCATCAGGCCAAACATGGCTATCTTGCATGTTAGCTGGCCGTCGCAACCTTTTCAGCTGCCATCTTCTACTCACCGGATCCAGGCTTCGCAATCAGTCCAATACTGCCTCTGCCTGCACCCTTCAGGAATCCTAGGGCCCCTTCTGCCTTTGCGCCCTTGTAAGGCTGGGTGACAACCCCGGTCACTCCATCGTAAAAGCCGTGGGCAAAATTCTGGGAGTATCAGCAACTACTTCACCGTCAGGTAAGGGACATTTTCCAGAGCGGTTTACCTTGGCAGCCACGACGCCTCCACTCTGCCAGTCCTTGACTTTCCCATGATCCTTAACTTCATCGCCGTATAATCTGGGAGCGTTTCGAAGGCCTTCCGTTAGTGCTAATGGTGTGTCAACCAAGGTTCCTTTCGTAATGACTCCGGCCATCGATGCAAAGCCTTTGGCCGCTCCCTGGGCGGCCGCCGCTCCAGCTGAACCACCCTTGCCCTTGTGTCTAGCCTCTTTATAAGCCTTGAATGGGTCTACAAATGTTCCACCAAGGGCGCTTGTGAAATCCATCATGGTGCCTAATATAGCCGCGGCCCCTCCAGTGAAAGGGTCCCATCGGCGAGCATCGGTATCGTACTCCTTTGTTCGAAGACTATCATGTCGTTAGTCTTGTCATTCGATGTCTCGAAATGCCAATGCTCACTGATCTAGTTCATTTAGTTTAAGCTTCTTTTGAGCCAGTAACACGGCAACTGCTGCGTCAGAAAGCTTAACCTGTTTCTTATCCCTCTCAATTCGCCACCGGGCTGGTTGGTCGGAGAGAATGGGGCAGTGCATCTGGTCGATAGGAAGCCATCGATAGAATGACTCAACTGCCGTGTTGACTCCATTCTCCGCCCTCATTTTCTCAGCAATCATTCTTGCAGAGTCTTTTGCGCCCGACGATACGGCATAGTTGATGGCGTTCACAAGCCTCTCAACTGTAAGCTGCTTTTGAGGTATAGGCCTGGGCCCAGCGCCGGCATTGGCCACAACATTGCCCCAGAATGGCTGGCTAAGCATATTCAGTGTCCATGTCCCCTAGTATAGTGGCGGAGAAGAAACCTACTCTCCAAAGAATGGCACAATAATTGTTGGACGAGCATTGATCAGCCCGCAAGCAGTAGTACCAGCACCGCCATGGTGCACTACAGCTGATACCCTTTTAAAAAGCCACTCTACAATATGTAAGCAAGCAAGATGAACTGACAGCGTCTGACAGAACTTACCGTGAGGACAGTCGCCGAGGTATAATACTTTCTCCGTGTTGGGCGAATCACCTCCCAAGCCGCTCCAGCCCTTGGATATTATAACCCTAACACCGCATCGATGGGCAGCCTCAAGGATGGTTTCTGTGAGCTTTTCAGGTTGATCCAAGACAATACTACCGAATCCCACATATATTGGGCGAGGCCCAGCGGCCAGGAAGGCATCCAAGTCAGAAGGGGGTGAGTACTGAGGTTCATCCCGCATAAAGAAGCCACAGACATCTAGTCAGTAGTAGTTAGTTTCAGCGCCGGATCTTGGAGCAGGCTTTTGTAGACTGAGCAATCTTACCGATCTCGGATCGCCAATCTGCCGGCTTAGCCACCAAAGCTGGTGACCAGCAATACGTGTGTGGAACACGAAGGTGATTCACAATCGTGGCACCCATAAATGCAGGCAGCTCGGCCAGTTTGAGCTCCTTTTTCCTCCAAGAGTTAATCACGTCGCCTAATCTGACAGAAAGAATGTGAGCACTGCCCTTGTAGGAGTTGGGAGTAGATCTTACCCCTGCCAAGTCATCACATCGACCACTCCGTAACTTAGCCAATTTGCATGCGCAGGCTCCACGTCGCTGCCAACGATGTTCGCCAGAGGATGAGGAAACGCTCGAGTGGAGCTCCAAGGCATGGTGAACATGATGTGAAGAGGCACGCCCAGCGCCTGCGCGCAGTGTACGTGTGCGAAGCTGGGCGGATTGGCAACGATGGCGTCGGCCACGAACGGTTTTCCAGAGGTGGGATCAGCGTCGATGCATGACAGCCAGCATCCGCGTAGCATGTCCTTGATCATTTTTCGCTTGCGGCCGACGTCACCCCCACGGAGTGATTCGAGCGAAGGAATCAAACCTGGATTCTTGACCATATACTAGGTCGCATCTTGGTATCAGGTTCACGGTCCTCTGGGCAGGAGAATCGGAGCTTGGCCACTCACCGCCATAAGATCCTCCGGGTCACCACCGATAGGATAGAACTCAAGGCCAGATTCTTGCACAAATTGACCAAATTTGTCATGTGTCGCGAGGCGGACTCGGTGGCCGTGACGCTGCAAGGCGGTGCCATAGGCAACGAAGGGCTGCACATCGCCTACGCAAAGCTTTTCAGCACACGTATGGTAGGCTGGCGCATCCTCGGGGTTCAGTCTGGCTTACCTCGACTCCCCACAACCTGAATGACGATGTTCAAGCTTGGAGGTTGCCCATGTGCTCGGGCGGGTACCCCTAGTTCTTGCTTGGGCGGGAAATAGGGGGGCACACGGCGTGCCAGTTGCTCTGGACAATGCGACGAAAATGACAGATCAATAGATCCGAACTCTGCTCTTCATTAGATATGTTGCCTGATCAATGCACCGCAGGTGTATACCATTGATGATTGCTGAGCTCTCAAGTATGTCGCTGGTAGCCTGCAGCCCGTATGGAGGGGGGGCGTTCCATGCCTCCTCCTCCTGCTCGATGTCCGCGTTCAATCTCTTCGTGGGCACTGGTTCCGGGGTCATCTTTACCACGCTCCGGACGTTGTTTGACTCGGGCAATTATATTCCCAATGGTGCATTGAACGCACGCTCAAACCGCTGCACGATTATTACCGAGAAGGCTTCAATATATATGCTCTTTTAGAACCGTAACTTGACTGAGTGCTACACCTGAACCTGGTTTTACTTTACAAAATTTTCTCGTGTCTCCTTCCGTCTAGTCCTTGCCGGTTGCGAGGCTGCCTTCTCCATCTCGGACCGCGCATTCGGATCCATGTGGCTGCGAAGATTCCAAAGTATACCATTGGGGCTGCAAGAAGTGTGGATAATCATAGTTGCCTGTCATGGTACAATTGTCTCATGACACACTTTAGGTATCAGAAGACTTGTTCACCAAACTATGCGCACGCGTCATCCCACGTCTGCATGCGCCCCATTCTCTTTACCGACGCGCGTTACACAATGGCATGCCTGGGCATGGTGGAAATGGTTGAGACGCCGCTAGAGACGAAGATAGGTGTACTTGCTCGGATAGCCAGTCGTAGCGCGGTAGCATCATGCTAAGGCTGACTTTAGTTCGTCGCATTTCTCGGATCCTCTGTCCCCACATTCCGAGTTGTACGATCTTTGCGAGGTTCTTGGCCACTGGCCAATTACCAACATGCAATTCCAACTTGACGCACCAGCCATTCAAAAGCTTCACCTAACTGAATAAAACTGAAGTCAGGCATTGTGCGATTGCGCGTCTAGGTTGTTGGTGAAACGTGCAGTGGCATTACGGTGGCATGCGTCAGAATGACACTCGTACACGCTCGAGTGAAGCCTCGGTTCTTAGTCTAAATGGACGAGAATGACTTCCTCAGATAAATATCACCTATTACTATCATAAGTTCTTAACTTTCGTCAAACTTCTCACGTAAAAAAGTTTGAGCAACTGCGGATAAGAAGATCCAATATCTTACTTGGTTTCTATTCTTGTGCCGTGACATCAGGTACTTGTTGAACGGCATCTAATGTTTGCACGCGGCTGCTTTTGATTGTCGGTTATTGCTGTGTTCTACCCTTCTCTTGCAACTGTCTCGTCTGTTGCACGGAAGAATTTGACACTTGTTTGATAACTGCCTGATCTGGTAATATCAATGTTAGAGGCCATTGCTGTCACTCATCAGCATGGTGACAACAGCTCATCTCACGGTTCATCAAGAAGACTCAAGTCTGGACTGACTTGAAACTATGTCTTCTCACATTGCAAAGACTTGAGTTGGCGTTCCCTTTTACACGTTATCAGAATGAGGAAGGGAAAGTAGGACATAGATTACAATACTTGCAGGAGGCAAGCAAATCAAATAGAACGGCCTTTCCTTTTGATGGAAGAGCACAACTAGGAAATACCAAAAGAAGGCATGGCAGTGGCAGTACCATTTAAATTCAGCGTGGTGATGAAGACATTATATTAGGTTGGCCTTGTGATATGTATAAAGTGCTATCAGTCTAGTTACCCCCGCTTCCGCCCTGACTACTCTCCCTGAGTACTTTTACAGGTATCAACCTTAGAACAAGAAGTAATTGGACTGATTGAAAAGTGCCCGATATTTAATCAAAAGCCTTGAGAACAAGAAGCTCTACACGTATTCATGGCTAAGTCCATGTGCTCCTGTATACATCATTGGCGTAGACAAGTTCTTTATGCTGTACATGTTGACTAAAGCCAACTCAGACCAGGGGCCAGGTATTGCAGCACAACTTATGACTTGATGTTTGTAAAACGTTTGTCAAGTATATCATATCAAATAACCAATCAATCAAGGTCTACGGACAAATCCAAACGATGGCCGGTTGCCTCCTGTTCGGGATGACAGCCAATGGTCACGTCAACTCTTATCCGCCGCACCAGGCCTTTCTTTAGGCAAAACCCCAGCCCATAAAGATGAACCGGTATCTACGCTGCTCACAGAGTCCCCTTAAGAGCGGTAACGAACCTGGGTGCAGGTTTCGTGACTTCGACGCTACCAACAATCAAATTTCTCCCAGCCACGCTCGAAAATGCAGCAGAAACTCACGAATTAATTTACGGCTGAAGAGTAGTTGACGGTAGATCAAACCTTGTCGCGCGCTATGGCTTTGTTTTGTTGCTACAGCGGCAGCGGCAGCGGCAGCAGAGGAGACATGGCGCATGTCGCAGGCCGTTTCAACGACTGTTGCACCAGTCTCAACCTGCGGTCGACGCAAGGGCTGGTTGGAACATTGCTATAGTGCACGGCAAAACCCAAGCTAGGGACGCCGACTTGCAGCACATATCTGGGCCGAAAATCCGGCACCCCAGACCTCCCTCCTCTGAAGGAGAGCATCAGCGATGCAAACAGGCAAGTGAGAGAATATTCGACAGGGGTTGATACGGATGCTAACCAGGTTTGTCGGGGGCCAAAAACAAAGCAGGACGCCTGGTAGGTGGAAAGTGGAAATTAGGCAGGCGAGAATTGAGCCAGCGGAAGTGGCTTCACACAAGGGCGCTATTGAGTAGACTAAATCATCTATCGACAGGCATTCAGGTCGGACGGAAGCTGACCGTGGTCACCGCAAGCTCGACGGCAAACGTGATTGACGTAGTTCAATTGGCATCTTATTAAAAACGGCCGAACCAAGGAAGCGACAAACTTGGGGGCTCGTCGGTCGGCTGTCCCTGTCCCCCAGCGCATCGCTCGCTTGCTTGCTAGAGGGAGAGCCTAGCTCCCCTGACCAGTCCGTGTGACGAGTAAATTGAGCTATACGAGGCAGCGGCAAATGTGATAGGACGGGTTAGCCTGCGTATCGGCCGCCCCAAAGGCGGATGGACAGCCAACAAGACTGAGCCTTATCGCGGAGTTTATCCAGATCAATCGGGGGAGCCAAGGAAAAGGACCCCAGGGATCGGTGCAAAAGGACATGACTTCCTTGATCTGCGACCGTACGGCCTGGGCTTCGCTCCACCGAGTTTAGAGGAGAATGGAAATCTAGTCTAAATCTTACATGTGGAGCAAAAGCTTTGCATCGCCAGAGGAGAGATAATAGATGCTGCAATGCGTGTCGGACCGCCCAGGATAAGCGATATCGGGTTGGCCGTGTGCTGATCTCCCTAGCAGGTAGCATGATGAGCTTGAGTAGCCTCCATGGGGCAATTCATTATTGGCTGATGGGGGAAGCTGCTCCGCGGATGGGATCTACAGCGCGACATGCCCGTTAAGTGACGGATATGCAGTTTCAAACACACGGCCCAGGGCATTTCGGCTGGCAGGGGCGACGATCACGATTCTAAATCGAGAAACACAAGATGGAAGAGTTTTCCAAGCAGAGATTGTGATTGCTGGGGGGGGTCTTTTTTCTCTGTAGCGTATACACAGTTTCCTATTCACTGTCTCACTTACCCAGGTCGCGGTGGTTGCCGATGATCCGCGACGATAGATTACTCACAAGGGGCCGGAACCAGAACCAGGCTCTTTCTTTTTGTTCTCCTTCTTTGGCCCCCTCTCTTCTCCTTCACTGGGGCAGATATGCCGAAATGAAGTGTCGGGCTTGATTCAGATCCATGTGTAGTGGCTTGCCGACAGAGACTGAAGAGAGTCCAGGCCTGGAGCTCACCGTGCACAACCGCCGTGGAGACTGCTACAAGGCCCTGAGTGGGTAGCTGGGAAATTGCAATGCCGATTCGGGCCACCAAGGCCCTGCCTGCCATCGATCCGAGCTGTGACTCCCACTGGGGCCTGTGGCGTGGTGCGGCGCCCTATCGGCAAGGAGGAGCAGATAAGGCGTGCTCGCACATGGTCGCGCAGAGAAGTCCAGCTAATCATACAAGCAAGCGTTATGGCCCAGAATGGTTCGTCTAGCTCCTAGACTGCCAGGGTTTCAATAGCCCCCCTTCCAGCCCAGTGGGCTTCCTTGGAGTACGGGGTAGGAGAAGCCAGTAGCAAGTCCATTTACGCTTGCAGCGGGAAAAACGGGAGCGAATCGAGAAAGAGGGAATTAAACAAAATAAAAACAAGGCACAGGCATAGGCATAGGCACAGGCACAAGGACACCAGCGCAAATCGGGAGAGGTAGCCCAATCTAGAAAGCAACGAATTGGATGATGAATTTCTCGTCACTGAACTAACCGAGCCACTCAGGCACACCGAAGCCGGGCGCTGGGCCAATAGAGGCGTCGCCATATCCAACCTGGGCCAATTTGATGCTTAAAAAAAAAACCATGTGTCACTTTTCCGCTTTAGCATCCCAGGGCCACCACGGAGCCAAGTCGCTAGACTGATACAGAAAAGCAAGGTTTCGACTGGCGCTGGAATACGAGCTCGAGCACCGAAAGTCGCCGCCGGGGAGCAGTACCGGTACTTGGTTGGCAAGTCTCCGGGTCGCTGCGGGTAAAGGATTTCCGCGTTTTTTTTTGGCTCCAGGCAATAATAAAGTGCCTTACCGTTTAGTGTGTGGTCGGTAAGTACAGAAGTGGTGGGAGGTAGGATGGTCAGGCACAGTAGTTACAGCCAGCTAAGGCAAGGTAAGGCAGGTGATTTAATTAGCCGTTCATGTCAGAATAACTGTCGTGTCTGACATGGCTGTCCCGGCTTACAAAGTACAAGGTCCTGCCCATCTCGGCGATATTCCAGATTTTGGTGCTCAGATCATCGAGTGGATGTTGCGAGGTACCTTGCAGCACAGTCCAGTAAGTCAACGAGGGCCTGCTGTTTTGGGGCGACCGCATTTACTTGCTCCTGCTCCCCGGTAAGGTACAGAGTCTTGCTTGCTTGCTGGGTCTCTCATCTTGTGCAATAACTTTTTATGTTATTCCAAGACAGGACAAGTGTTTTATGCAGGCAATGCAGGTCGGGAAATCACCTCTACGTCGATGGCGTCGATGCCACGGTTCCTGCATTAGCGCTGGAGCAACGTGCTGCCGATTCTGGTTGGTCGGCTTATCTTTGTTTATGCCAGAACGGAAAGGCGCCCAGCACATTGATGCAACGGAGTCGCCCTCCCTAGGTAGTGCGCTGCTCCCTCCTCTTTCCCCGGTTCTCGTGGCATTACTATTATTTGTGTCGTCTTACTCCATGCGCATGTATGCTTCGGTGTTTTATGCACACCATCATCGTCAGTCAATCATTGTCCGTCTGCCCGGCTTCATCACTCCGGACACTCCAACAAAATGAGTGAGGGGTTGACAATGGCAAACGCCACCATGTCCCTCACCCCGGATTGACTTTACACAGCAAGGA
The DNA here is from genome assembly GCA_003012165.1 of Paramyrothecium roridum. Lineage (NCBI taxonomy): Eukaryota > Fungi > Ascomycota > Sordariomycetes > Hypocreales > Stachybotryaceae > Paramyrothecium > Paramyrothecium roridum. Next base: position 19,877 of record PXOD01000525.1, read on the forward strand.
ATGCGGGAGGCACCGCTTCTGAAACCTACCGTTGGGAAGTTGAGAAATAGAAGAGCGTTGAGGAGCCTCATCCCGTCATGCGATGAGTACATAATTCCATGCCGCTTCTAGGATCGCATTGCGAGCCTGGTGCCCACCAACGTCATGCAATTTCAACTGTTGCAGGTCTCCCTTCTTTCTTCAGTACCTGGCGAGTATCTGTAATAAGACCCGTATTCACAAATTCGACAAGCGGTCAGGACGCCGGGTCGCATTGTTTATGCCAGGGGGAGAGAGGGAGAGAGAAGTGCGGGCCCAGGGCCGTTGTTATGGGAGCGAAGCGGCAACAAAACAAAAGCAAGGCATCAATGAGCCCAGTCTTGCTGCCAGTGAGTGGACGGGCAATTCTGGTCGGTGAGTTGGGGGAGAGCCAGCTCAGCCAACCAAGGTCTGGTACGCCTCGTATGAGCCCCTGGTCCCTCCTCTTTCTCCCTTGCCCGTGGGGCGTATCCCAGGTATTCGCTTGCAGTTCGTAACAAACGAATCAGTCGAGAATCAATCGTCAAACACGAATGCCTGCATCTTCCGCCTTTCTCCTTTCCATCTTGTCACGTATTGTGCTTGTTTTCCTCTCGGCCCCCCCTTATTAGGCTGCTGCTGCTTGGGGGGGGGGGGGGTTAAGGCAGGGAAGAGGAGGACGAGTGGGTTGGTGGGAGGGTCGACTTTGGCCACTCTCATTTGCGCTGGGCTAAGATAACGCCGTCCCGTATGGGCAGATTAGCTCGACAATGGAGCGGCTCCACCCCCAATGCATAGTGCGTGCCCGACATGGACATTGGATGAGATAATGTCACTTGGCTGATTGACCGTCGGTCGGGTACCTTGCGTAGGCGCCTCTTGGGTCTAGTCAAGACCTGCAGCTGCGGCGTTGGTGGTGCCGTGTCTTCAGGGCTGATTGGACGGCCGGCCGGCTCCGGTGTGCCCCTCCGCCCCCCCGTCCCCTGGCCTCCTCGTTCTTTTTTTTTTTTCCTTCTCGGGTCTCGAGCCTTTCGTCAGGCTTTTTTGTCTGTCTTATCTTTCAGTCCACTGCACCCGTCGGTCCGTGAAACACGACGTATCGGGACTTGGGGAAGATGGCGCCCGGCCGTGTCGCACAGGGTGCTGATTATTTTCGTCTGGCGCAGCGGGGACTGACGTCAACACTGGACAGGCTGCTGTTTCAGTGCCTAGCGTGCCAGCACCAACGCGAGAA
>PXOD01000526.1:0-91062 GCA_003012165.1 Paramyrothecium roridum
TCCCCCGCCCCTACCCTTTCCCCTCCCACACACACTTTTTTTTTGTCCTTCTTCTTCAACTGCCCTGCTCGTTCTCCACCTCCACACACGGCCACCCTCCCCCAGAGCCCCTGGTTGGTGGCTGCCGAAGGCGATCGGCCGAGGCTAAGCTCTGCCGAGCGTAGCCTGCCTTGCCTCCCATCGCTGCAGAACCTGCGTTGCGCCTAGTCAAGGGCACTCTCCGGGGTGGGCTCCATCAACCTAATGGCCGACTGGCCGCTTTCCTGCATTTCGTGCATGCACCGGCGTTGCGCGCCAGGCAAAAGAGCGCCCCCCCCCTTCATTCAAAACATGAAGCAGAGGTGAAAAGGGCAATCAGCCATCTGAGCGCCGCGAAACCGGCCTCCCTAACCGGCATGAGTCGAACAGACGTGACACGACAGTGCCGGAGATGGAGATGAATAGCGAAACGACACCGAGCACGAGGGACGCCGGTCTAGAAGCCGTCGTCGGGACCGACCAAACTTTCAGTCCATGCTTCCCCGGGTGAGCCCTGCTCCATGCACAGAGTCCAGATCCGTGTCTCCCCCGGTAGAGGTCGTATCCGCCAGTAGCCGCTAGACCCTCCTCCACCATCCGACGCCCAATCCCAATGATGCATTCCTAGCTCCATCCCCGGCCATGCCCTTCGGGCCTGTGCCTCTCTGGGCGCCGGTTCCCTGTCTAGCAGGCCGGGGCATGGTTGGGTCGTGGATCGTCCATCGACTCGTTTTGACGTTGCATCAGGCCTTCAAATACTGCCCTGTGCCCCCGTCGTCTTTACTCGATTTTCTGCTTGATGCTTATCTCTCTCTCGAACACCTTCCCCCCCGCACATCTTTTCCTTAAGCAGACGTCGCCGTCATGTCTTCGAAGGCCGGCGAGACGGTCGAGGCTCAGCCTCAGACTACCCACATCCACGATGCTCCTACCAAGGAGGTCACCACCTCGGCGTCAGTTGCCCTCGCGGCCGCTGTTGCCGCTGAGAAGCCCAAGCCCTTCTCCAGGGGCATGCTGAAGCTCTACCTCATCATGGGCATCGGCTATCTCGTCTCGACCATGAACGGTTTCGGTACGTCGTCCATGTTCCACCCGCTCCTTGTTTCTAAACAAGTGATACTCATGAGACTCAACTAACACCCTGCTTACAGACAGCTCTCTCATGGGCGCCATCAACGCCATGGAACCCTACCAGCAAACCTTTGGTCTCAACGGTGTTGGTTCCTCCACCGGTATCGTCTTCATCGTCTACAACCTCGGTCAAATCGCTGCTTTCCCCTTCTGTGGTCTCTTCGCCGACGGCCTTGGCCGTCGCTGGTGCATCTTCATCGGCTGCGCCCTTGTCCTTGTCGGTACCGCCATCCAGACCCCCGCCAACACTCTCAACCAGTTCATTGGTGGTCGCTTCGTGCTCGGTTTCGGCGCATCCATCGCCTCTGCCGCCGGCCCAGCCTACACCGTCGAGCTCGCTCACCCCGCTTACCGAGGATTCATGGCTGGAATGTAAGAAAGACGAAGAAAACATGTTTAAATCCTGATGATGTTGGCTAACTCTCGAATGACAGGTACAACAACTTCTGGTGGTTTGGTAACATTCTTGCTGGATGGACTACCTACGGTACCCTGAAGCACTTCGACAACGCCTGGGCCTGGAGAATCCCCACCGTTGTTCAGGCTGGTATCCCCGCCGTCGTCATGGCCCTCGTCCTCTTCCTTCCCGAGACTCCTCGTTGGTTGATCGCCCACGACAAGGCCGATGAGGGACTTGCCGTCCTTGCTAAGTACCACGGCGACGGAGATGTCAGCAACCCCATTGTCCAACTCCAGTACCACGAGATTCGCGAGCAGCACGAGCTGTACTCCAACGACAACGCCTGGTGGGACTACAGGGAGCTGGTCAACACCCGCGCTGCCCGCTACCGTCTGGCCATGGTTATTGGCATGTCCTTCTTCGGACAGTGGTCTGGAAACAACGTCATCAGCTACTTCATGGTATGCTATACCCTACCGGCACTGTTCTGGGATTCAAGTCACTAATTCGTCCTAGCCTCAAATGATCAAGTCAGCCGGTATCACTAGCAGCGACACCCAGCTCCTTCTCAATGCCATTAACCCCATCTTCTCCATGATCGCCGCCATCTACGGTTCGTCGCTTTTGGACAAGCTCGGTCGTCGGCCCATGATGCTCTGGGGTCTCGCGGGTTCGCTTGTCAGCTACGTGTTCCTTACCGCTTTCACTGCCTCGACACCCAGCAACCCTGACCTCTCGTACGGTGTTATCGTCTTCATCTATCTGTTCGGTATCTTCTTTGCCTGGGGTTTCACGCCCCTGCAGACTCTCTATGCTGTCGAATGTCTGGAGAACCGACAGCGTGCCAAGGGTAGCGGTCTCAACTTCCTCTTCCTCAACATTGCCATGGTAAGTCATCCTCTATCACATCTCGAGAGGCGTTGCAGTTGCGCTAACGCAATTTTACAGGTTGTCAACACCTACGGCATCAGCGAGGGCATGGAGAAGATTGGCTGGAAGCTGTATCTCGTCTACATCGGCTGGATCTGCGTTGAGATGGTCATCATCTACTTCTTCTTCGTCGAGACTGCCGGCAAGACGCTTGAGGAGATGGGCTCCATCTTCGCGGCCAAGAACCCCCGAAAGGAGAGCACCAAGAAGCGCACCATTGCTATCAACGACAATGGTGACGTCCTCGGTGTCGATGGGGACCACAAGGACCCCGAGAAGTACGCCTAAAGGAAGGACTACCTGAAGGTACTTGGACACTAATGAAGCAATAATGCGAATCAGTGCCGGTGGCCGTCCTTAGGAATATGTATAATAATAAATACAATCGTTCAACAACATGTTTTAAATGATGCAATGGTGAAAAACGAGTGACTAGTGGACTGGAATTCTCGGAACCCATGGTCGGCCAAGAACTAATGTCTCGCTTGAGACTGCCTTCAGTAAATTTGTCGTATTTTGTGAGACGGCTTGCAAGCTGGAGGCGCGCATATCTCCCAAAGAAGACCCTGACCATTAGCCCAGCTTCTCAAGATGACCGATGATTGAGATGTTTAAATAAAGTTGCAACTATAGAAAGACCTAATGGCGGGGTCTGATACCTAGAGCCTCGGATGCAATAGAAATATCATCAAGTGAGAAAGTTGCAATGAGGCAATTGGGTTCCTTGAATCACATACTTAAGAACTCGATAGCATATTGTGAGATGCTCCGGAAGATAGCAATAGGACAGGAAGCCATTCGTGCTACGGGGAAATCGGCTTATATATACATCACGTTGATCGCACAGCGATTATCATCCCCTGCCACGCATAGCAATTTAGGAACGGGTCTAGTGAGGTGTTTCGCGTCCTTTTGCGCGGATAATTCGGAGAAGCTTGGCCGCGAAACGAACTGGTCGCTAGTTCCGGGGGGCACAAGAAGAACCGTCTCCCTTCTCCGCACGGGGAAGTAGGCCGTAATTTGGTAAACGACAACACGTTTCACGGCAATGTCGAGCGAGATCCCCTGCGGAAGTTCGGACGGACCACATTGGGGGTAAATGAGACTTGGAGAAGAGCTTGGCCAGTCCCCCAGGCCCACACCTGGCGTTTCCCCCTTCCCCTCATGCGCCCAGGCGTGTTGCACGGAGGCTCGTGGTTCCTGAGGAGTTTGGCATGCCATTGCGGCGAAGACAGCGGAAATAATTGTCTCGCTTTCGTGCTCGCATCGTGAGGCTTTGAGGTTAGGGTCGTTCCTGTGGGGGAAGAGGGAGCCCGCCCCGTCTGGATTGGGACATGACGGAGCCGTGAGCCACCGAGGGAGTCGCGAATCTCGGCGCGCCGATCCGTGCCCATGCGCCGCCCGCCAATCGTGCATGCAAATGAGGATTTGTAGTATGCGGGGGAATTGTATGGTGCTCTCGTGGCCTAGAGCCTGTGCTGCTGGAGGACCTACTGGTTGAAGCGGATATTGAGACGGCGATCTTTATTGCTTATTTTCATTCACTATCACCTTGTCCCTCGCAGCGTCCTGCAAGGGCCGTCCCTTCTCCAAGGAAGTGCCTCGTCCGGAAGCACACCGAAGGGCCGGGGGAGGGGGGGTTGCATCAAATGCGCGGCAAAAAGCCTTGCCCCGGGGCACGAAGACTCGCCTCCACGTTCCTCGGAGGCTCACGCTCCATCACCATGGAAGGGGTGTAGGTGCCAATGTTGGCCTCCCCCCTTGCCATCAAACTTTAGTTGTCTTTTCATGCCAATTTTGCTCTGGGCATCTAGCGTGATTCGCGGGAAAACCGCTCTTTTTTTCTTCTTTGGTGCTCCACCGAAAGCTCACCTGCCATTTCGCGTCGCTCGTGCAATGTCCGGGGGGTTGTCTCTGTCTCTCGTCTCATTTCCTATTCGGGCAATGCGTCGGTGACGCTTCCGAACCCGCCGTTCCGGGTGGCGTTCGTTCGCGCGGGTGGTGTTCGAATCTGCTTATAAGGCTTGCCAGAACCACCGTTTTGCTTTCCACCCTTACCACGATGCAAGCAACCGCCGATCGGTGCCCACTGTCCTGCTTTAACCCAAAGCTTGGGAACCCTTGACAGATTGATAAGTCGATCTGCTCTGCAGCCATGAAGTTCCTTTCGCTGCTCCTTGCGGCCGTGGCCCCCGTGTCCGCCGCGACCTGGACCAATGCGAAGCTCGGCGGCGGCGGTGGCTTCGTCTCTGGCTTCGTCTTCCACCCCAAGGTCAAGGGCGTCGGCTACGCCCGCACTGACATTGGTGGTCTGTACAGGCTGAACAGCGACGACTCGTGGACGGCCGTCACTGACGAGATCGCCGACCCTGCAAACTGGTAAGTTTGGGCGATCACACACGCTCCATCGATCGACCGCATGGCATGCTAACAGGATCGACAGGGGCCGATGGGGCATTGACACCTTCGCTCTGGACCCCCAGGACGCCAACGTCGTTTATGCGGCTGTCGGCATGTACACCAACAGCTGGGACCCCAACAATGGCTCCATCATGAAGAGTACTGACCGCGGCGCCACCTGGTCCTTTTCCAACCTGCCCTTCAAGGTCGGCGGCAACATGCCCGGCCGCGGCGTGGGCGAGCGCCTCGCCGTCGACCCCAAGAACTCCAACATTGTCTACTTCGGCGCCCGCAGCGGCAACGGCCTCTGGAAGAGCACCGACGCCGGCAAGACGTTCAAGAAGGTGCCGAGCTTCACCAACGGAGGCACCTACATCCCCGACCCCTCAGACGCCGGCGGTTACAACGGCGACATCCACGGCCTGGCCTTCATCACCTTCGACGAGACCTCCACGCTGTCGAGCGGCGCCACCTCCCGCATCTTCGTCGGCACGGCCGACAACATCACCGCCTCTGTCTACGTCTCCGAGGATGCCGGCTCGACCTGGAACCCCGTTAAGGGCCAGCCTGGCCGCTACTTTCCCCACCGGGCCAAGCTCGAACCTACGGAGAAGGCTCTCTACATCAGCTACGCCGACGGCACCGGTCCCTACGACGGCACCAAGGGCGCCGTGTGGCGCTACGACATTGCCGCCGCCACGTGGAAGGACATCACCCCGGTGACCGGCGACGACCTCACCTTTGGCTTCGGCGGCCTCGCCCTCGACGCGCAGAAGCCCGGCACCATCGTCGTGGCCAGCCTCAACTCGTGGTGGCCCGACGCCCAGCTCTTCCGCTCCACCGACTCGGGCGCGACCTGGTCCCGCCTCTGGGAGTGGAACGGCTACCCCAACATGAACAGGTACTACCAGATGGACGTCTCCAAGGCGCCCTGGATCAAGACGGACTGGCTGGACCGCGACTCCAAGTGGCTCGGCTGGATGATCGAGTCGCTCGAGATCGACCCCCACGACAGCAACCACTGGCTCTACGGCACCGGCCTGACCGTCTACGGCGGCCACGACCTCACCAACTGGGGCACCGGCAAGAACGTCACCGTCCAGTCTCTCGCCGACGGCATCGAGGAGTACGCCGTGCTCGACGTCAAGTCGGCCCCCAAGGGCTCCGAGCTGCTCGCCGCCGTCGGCGACGTCTCGGGCTTCACCTTCCGCGACGCCGCCAGCCTGACCAAGGCGCCCCAGCAGATCTGGAACAACCCCATCTTCGGCTCCACCAACGGCGTCGACTACGCCGGCAACAAGCCCGACAGCGTCGTCCGCGTCGGCTACCACGACGGCGGCCAGACCGTGGCCGTCTCCTACGACGGCGGCGTCAAGTGGAACGCTTACCCCGGCGCCGACGCCACCAAGAACGCCGGCTCCGTCTCCTACTCGGCCGACGCCGACACCATCGTCTGGACCCCGTCGTCGGGCCCCGTCGTCCGCTCCGTCAACTCGGGCTCCTTCAGCGCCATCGCCAGCCTGCCCAACGGCGCCCAGGTCGTCTCAGACAAGCGCAGCAACAAGCACTTCTACGCCGCCTCGGGCGCCGGCTTCTACGTCTCCACCGACGCGGGCCTGACCTTTGCCAAGGCCGGCGGCACCTTCGACGCCGCTACGTCCATCCGCGACGTCAACGTCCACCCCGCCGCGGCCGGCGAGGTCTACGTCTCCACCGACGTCGGCCTGTTCCGCAGCACCGACTCGGGCGCCACCTTCACCAAGGTCCCCGGCCTCACCAACACGTACCAGGTCTCACTCGGCGTCGGCAACGCGGGCTGGAACCTGTACGCCTTCGGTTCCGGCAGCGCGGGCGCCAAGCTCTACGGCAGCGCAGACCTCGGCGCCTCGTGGACCAACATTCAGGGCGACAAGCAGAACTTTGGCGCCATCGACAGCGCCAGGCTCTCGGGCAGCGGCAACGTCGCCGGCCTCGTCTACGTCGGCACCAACGGCCGCGGCGTCCTCACCACCAAGGTCAGCCTGTCCGGCGGCGCCGGCCCCTCGTCGAGCAGCACCCGCTCCGTGCCCTCGTCGACCACGTCGCGCACGACGCTCAGCACCAGCACCGTCTCGCGCACCTCGTCGTCCTCAGCCATCATCACCAGCACCAGCACCACCAGCACCAAGACGTCGTCGGCCGCTCAGCCCTCGGCGACCGCGCTCGCTGGCCCCTGGACCCAGTGCGGCGGCAGGGACTGGAAGGGCCCGACCCAGTGTGTGGCCGGCTGGACCTGCAAGGCGCAGAACGAGTGGTACTCGCAGTGCCTGCAGTGAGTAAGAGGGCGTGTTGAGGATGCGGTACTCGAGGGTGTCAGTATATAATCCCATTGGTACATAGTTGTGCAGTTGTGTAGTTATTTGTCCGAATAGACCATAACCTGATTGATTTCCAGCAATCTTCTCAGTTTAGTGTGCGTGAATGGGTGATGAGTGATGTGTCTTTATTCCGTGGGAATATTACAAGCCATAGTAGTGCAGTCTCCTACAGCACATTTCTTCTGTCATAGGAACTTTTTCGTCAACTCTATGCATGATCAAGCGCCAACATGGCTGCTTTGGCGAAGGAGCAAGTCAGTTTACCTTGTCTCCCTTACTCCAAGCATCCTGTACTGCATGCAACCCCCCCCTTGCACGATATTTCTTTACAACACGGTCCATAACAGTAGCAGCCGTGTACACCCTCGTTGTGAACCAAGTCACAATGGCACCAGCCTCTCGCTTCCAGCCCTCTTCGTGTTTGTTTCTGCGGCCCTTGCTGTCGTCTTATGCTTCCAGGCAGCCAGCGAGATGGCGCGGGGAGAACGGTAGTGGAAGCGTTTCTGGTGGACGTGCGGTGAGCTAGGGGCCAGCGCAAGAGGGAGCAGCAGCAACACGTACCATGATCTCACTTCTGGGGCGCTTTCCTGCCTTCATGTCCAAAAGGTCTCGGATTTCCTGGCTTGACCAGTGGCCGCGATGACTTGGCTGCATTGAAATAGTTGGCAAGGTGCGTTTCTCGTGGAGGGGAGAGGAGTGGAAGGGTCAGGACTGACATACCGTGCCGGGGCCGGGGTTTTCGATGATGAACGCAACAAAATCGGAGGGACGCTTCTGTGGGCGCGAGGACTTCTCAGCTTCCCTAGGCTTCTTCTGTTACCAAGGTTAGTTGAGTTGAGCAGCGTCTCAGATGACATGAATTACTGAGGACTGACTTGTTCTGTCGTTGCACCGATGTGTTTAGGCAGGACTTTGCCTTTGCTTTCCGTTATGAGCCACGGTCGCTGCCCAGGCGCGTCCGGTAGAGGCGTTCTTCCAGCCTCGAGAGCACTCGCCTGCCAAGGAGATGTTTTTGAACGCATTGCTGATGGCTGGTTATAGTCAGACGCGTGGAGGTGGCCAGTTGCGGAGCGAGGGCAGTGTATGTGTGTGGGTTGACAGGATCGATATTGGGGGTGAAATAGCAAAGCACAGAGAAGAGCAAGCTAATGGCCGGAGGTGAAAAACATGATTACGAGCTGTAGTCACGCGTTGGAAATGCCGGAATTTCGTTATCTGTGAACAGTGCATGCGATTGGGATAAAGTGTCAGTGATGGGTTGCGCGCCGCCCAGGGCCGTCTGCAGCTGGCAGTCGAGAGGCTGACAGTGAACAAGCATCAACCATTCGGATACATGTAACAAATCGACTTGGGCCTCACTTAACGAGTCATACTCAACTTAGCAACAGCCAGGAAAGCCTTGCAAGTGCTTTCACAGGGTCGCATTCCGCCATGTTGGCACTGGTTTGACTCGTAGCGCACCCAATCATGGCTTACATGCAAGTCATTGCGAGATGAGGTTTATCTGCCGCAACCGCCGGTTACGTACATGTAACATTGCACAGCATGCCGCTCAGCCCTTTTCTAATTTTCTTCTACACGGTAATGCTCAGTGTCGCTCGATACTGCAGACAGAAACGAAGCCAATGTCTCGTTCTGCACGGCCACAAAAGGCTGCTGGCTCACAACCGACTCGGCAATACCTACAGAGCCAGGGCTTTTGTGGTTCACGACGTTGCCAAGGATCATCCGCCTGCAGATAGTCTTGTGTCAGGCACGTCGTTCGCGGACCTGGCAGGGGAACTCAGACATTGGCGTGGGCAGCAGAAAAGCCACCCACCGGCAGCCATGTGCTGCATGGTGTAAGCCTCGCATGCCCCTTTAGGACCTCATGGCGCCTCCGGTTTGATGCAAGGGATGGAAGGATAGATGAGATCTTGGAGTAAGCCCCCAATGTCTACCCGTAGGCAACAGCCGCTGAGTCGATGCATTCTCCCACTCTCGTGAGCTTGTATCATGTTGCCCGTAACATCTCCTGTCAACTGTATGTAAGCTCCCATTTTGCCGTTATTGATGGTCTCTCACTCCATGACAAAGCAATCTGGGAAACTGTTGTCCGGTATCTCTTCCAAGGCCAAGACCTGGGCCCCGGCTTGGCATCTTCCGCGTGCTCTGGGTGAGTGACATGGAGGAGTTGACGGCTCCGGTGAAGCAGCGAATTGAAGTGATTGGGTGCAGGAGAAGAACTCACATAACCGGTTAGGAATTGGCAGCCTGTGTTGACCGAAATCATATAGATCACGCATGAGCTATAAGCAAGTAAGAGAGAGAAGAAAAAAAAGTAAATCTTCAGTGTGGATGAATTGCCATTCATCCTGAGCTAGAAAAATTCCGACAACGTATGCATAGTCCCTTACGCCTTTCGCCCAATGCCATGCCATAGCAAATCCTTCATTGAGAAACCACGGGAGCAACAATGGCCAGAACGTCATCAACATCAACCAGGTCACCCGTTTTGACCACTACCGCCGTACATGTGCCCGCCACAGGGCTTCGTATCTCGACTTCCATCTTGCTCGATTCGATCCACAGCTAGCTCTGTCAGTCATGAACTCCAAAATGGCGTTGCGGGTATTCTTACCAGAACATCATCTTTTTCAACAATATCGCCTTCCTTCACCGCACATTTGTAGCACTTTCCAGGCATCATGGCTTTAACCTTCTCTCCACTGCTTTCCAGTCTCTCAGCTGCATCGGCATCCTGTGTAGCCGGGCGATAGGGTCGTACCAATTCTTCAAGGAACGGAGCTTTAGCAATTGACTCCGCGCGTTGCTTCGCTACCACCGTGATATCCTCGGTGTCTTGCTGCAGCCAGGCCTCGTATTGTTCCAAATCGAGCTCGCCTTCCGTGACGCGGATCAGTTCAGAAAGGGAACGAGAATTGAGGTCAGACTCCGTAACAGCATAAAAATTGATGCGGTCAAAAACCTGAAATAGCCAAGGGTTTGCATTTGTGGCTCCAGGAGGTTGCCCAAGCTGGCTGCCTGGCCCTTCAGCGGGAGTTGCTGCTGCATCCCAGATATCCACTGTACGGCCGACCAGCTGGTATCCGCCAGGTGAGTCCGTTGCGTAGATGCACATGTACTGACCACCAATACCAACTGATCCACGGGGTGTGTATGATCTTGAGGGGTTGTACTTGGTCCCGAAAAGCCGATGCCTTGGATCAAGTGGCACCGCACAGGGTGACCCGAGGTAAACATCTCCCAGTCCAAGCACCAAAAACGTAGCATCGTAGAGATTGGATGAGATCCCACTGACGCCATTCAACTGCTCGAGAAATTTGATGTTGCTCGGAAGCCAAGGCGCATCCGTTCGGATCGTGGCAGCGTAGCGATCGATAGCCGCCCTGCTAACACTGTCGTCGAAGGCCAGAGGAAGGTGAATCGACCTTGAAGGTAGGCGATTTGTAAAGACGCAGCATTCTGCTAGTTGAACCAGACGCGCAAGAACCTCTTCTGGCGTCAGCCCACCGGTATACAGGACATGCAGAGTGCGCACTCCTGGTGTGAGGCTTTCGACACCAGTAATCGGATTCTTTCGATGGTATTCACAAAAAGCCTGGATGTGGAAGCTTTGACGGAGGGAAAAGTCATCATCATCACCGAATTCCAGAAGTATCGCACGGTCGCCGGCTTGTTGCGCCACGATGGCTCGCCCACCCGAGCTGATATGGGTAGCTTTTGAACTTTCCAGTGCAGTACTTGGTTGGCTTGCATAGTTTTCGAGCACTGGTAAAGATGATAGGTTGTCAATAGCTTCGGTAACCTGGCTTTCGAGTGCTAGAGCTGCTTGGACACTCATCGGCATAAAGCGGATGCTATCTCCCGGACGTGCTTGGCCCAATTTCCACATCTCGGCTGAGGCAACAACACAAAATACCACGAAGCCACCCAAACTGGGACCATCGCATGTCAGGACGACGGCCTCATCGCCAGTGAAGCTGACGCTACCAATGGAATATGGGCTGTCATGAATATTGGAGGGGTGCAATCCTGCAGCTCCCCCAGTCTCGCGTGTCCACTGGGGTTTTGGACCAGTCAAGCGGATGCCACATCTGTTGCTATTGTGATGTACCCGCCACTCTTCGCTAAAAAGAGTAGCGAGGCCGTCGGTTGTGAAGTAACCAGGAGCTCCGTGAGGTCCTGGGATCACTCCAATGGTCCACTGCGCCTTTGCTTGGCGTGGTACCGCAATGTTGGGAGCGAGACGAGAATCGGACTTGACAGAGCCGGGGTGCGCAACTCCAAGCGGTATCAGGTCACCCTGGCGCAATTTGTTGCCCGAAAGCCCTCCAAGCTTGCCCATCTCGAAGGTCGCGCGACTTCCCATGGCTTTCGGCACTGCTATTCCTCCTTGTACGGCTACATAGGCTCTGTACCCATTGGAAAGTGCACTAACGCGCAAGACCTGGCCCGCTTGTATTTCGAACGCTTGGTTGTGTGACGCGACAATGTTATCGATGGTAGGGAAGACGTCAGCTCCGGTGACTGCAACTACAACGTCATGATGGAATCGAAGAGTAGGCCCCTGCAGGGTACACTCAAGTGCTGCTGCGTCCCGGTCATTACCGACCAACTTGTTGGCGAGCCGAAAGGAAATGTCGTCCATCGGGCCCGATGGAGGGATCCCAACATGCCAGTAGCCAGTTCTCCCTGGGAAGTCTTGGATAGTCGTTGCTGCGCCTGGCTCAATAACCTCAAAAGAGGATGATAGTACTCGAAAAGTGTCCAGAGACTTTGTAGTATAGTCGCCAGATTCGAAGAGTGACCAGGCGGTGATCTGGCGTAGGTATTCCAAATTGGATTGCACACCCTCGATCACAGTCTCTTTCAGGCCCTTTACCAATTGTTCTAGTGCTTCTCGCCGGTCATGGCCAGTTGCAATGAGCTTGGCTAACATGGGATCATACGCCGTGGTCACATTTGTGCCGACTTCGATCCAAGTATCTACGCGAAGATGCTCGGGGAATTTGAGGTCCGTTATTCTACCAGCACATGGCCGAAACCCTTGCAAAGGACTCTCAGCGTAGATTCGTACCTCAATTGAAGCTCCGGAAATCTCGATCTCATGAGATGGTCTTGAGAACAAAGCATGGGTATCTTTTTGTGCAATCTTTACCATGCATTCGACAAGGTCAAGGCCAGATACTGCCTCGGTGATGGGATGCTCCACCTGGAGACGGGTGTTGACCTCTAGGAAATAGAAAGCTTGCGAGTCCTTGTCGTAAATGAACTCCACTGTGCCAACGTTGCGGTACTTTACGCTCAAAGCCAATCGGACAGCGGCATCTCTCATACTCGCTCGGATTTCCGACGGGACTGCAAATGCCGGGCTCTCCTCGACAACCTTCTGGTGCCGCCGTTGAAGCGAGCAGTCCCGCTCCCCGACCGCAACAACACGGCCATTGCCATCACCTAGAACCTGAACCTCGATATGTCGAGCGTTTTCCACAAATCTTTCAAGGAAGACACCGTTGTCGCCAAAGTTTGCTTGCGCTAGTCTCTGGACGCTGTGAAAGGCTTCGTCCAGGTTGTCCGAATTGTGACACTGACGCAGCCCGATGCCACCCCCACCAGCAGTGCTCTTGACCATGAGGGGGAACCCGACTCGTTCGGCTTCTGCTCGGGCCTCCTCCACAGACTGGAGCAGCTTCTCAGACCCCGGGACGGTTGGGACGCCTGCTGCCACAGCAATAGCACGGGCATGATGTTTCAAGCCCAAGTCGGACATTTGCTGGGGTGTAGGACCAATCCAAATCATGCCTGCTTCTTCCACTTGGCTTGCAAAGTCGGCGTTCTCCGATAGAAAACCGTAGCCTGGTATTATGGCATCCACCGAGGCCTCTTTGGCCAACTTGATGATCTCATTGCCGTTCAAATAGGTCTCTGTGATTGTGCTTCCAGATAGCTGCAGAGCGACATCTGCACTTTTGACATGAGGTGCCTGAATATCATTGTCCGCGTAAATTGCGACTGTCCGTAGACTCATTCTCCGGAGGGTGCGGATAATGCGCTCCGCAATCTCTCCGCGATTAGCAACCAAAATCGTTTTAATAGTTTTAGTATGTTCTTTTGCGTCAGTCGGGCCTCCGTTGGCCTTCCCGTGTTCGGTGTACGCTCTCCAGCCCCCATGAATCGTGATATCTGTCGCTCCATCGAGCCCAATAGGTTCGCAGATAAATCCATGGACCCAACGTCCATCTTGCAATTCGACAGAACCGATACCAAGAGGAGAGGGAATTGTCTGCATAAAACTGGCTAGCGATATGAGAGGCAGACGCCAGACTTCAACCTGAATCTGGGCTCCGTTTTCGTTAGGTAACACCCTTCTGAGGCCTGGTTTCCTCGGCCCTGAGGTAGTACCAAGCGCATACAGTTTGTAGCGATCCGAGGTTGTCGTGGTTGACTCGTAGATGGCGCCACGGGATACAAGGTCCTTATTCAGTGGGAATCCTTTCAAATGGGCGCCTACCACGGCGATGGAGAACGAATCGATGCTGGCTTGCCCCTTGTCCGAACTGGCCGCTGCATCGGATGTGTATGCTTTCATGGCACCCAAGCGCCTTCGCTCGCCATCAAACCACTGCCGGGCCCATTTCATCAACTCTGGCTCTGCCCACTTATTCGCGATTAATGTCACCCCGAACGGTAGGCCGTCCGGCCTGAAACCAGCAGGGATGGCTAAAGCAGCCCAATCGAGAAAATTGACGAAGTTTGTGTATGTCCCTAGGAGGGAGTTCTCCTTGACTGGGTTCAGAGAAATCTGTTCCAGCGTAGGGAACGTGGGAGAAGTAGGCACGAGGAGGCCATCAAAATCATTGAAAGCAATTTGTATCTGACGCGCAAGGTCCTGGCGCTGATATTCGCCGGCGAATGCGTCAGCAGCTGAAAAGTTGTTTGCTTTGATGATGATTCCACGAACGACGGGGTCCATGTCCTCGGCAGGCGTTTGCTCGATGAAATGTCGAATTGCCGCGTACCGCTCTGCCACCCAAGGACCCTCATAGAGTAATTGAGCAAGAGCAAAGAGTTGCGTAAAGTCCACTGGTACTAGCTGCCATCCTAGCTTCTTGGCCTTTTCTAACGCGAGGTCATATGCAGGATAGTGATCGTCACGCCCAAACCAACTAGGCTGTGCGCATATTGCGAGCCTGGGCCGACTTCCAGGCGATAGACAGCTTCCAAGTCCAGCCTCTGTTTGCTTTTTGGATGGGTCAGGACGTGTGCGAGAGTAGGCGTCTTCAGAGTCGAAGGCTTCAGCGACAGCGAGGACAGTCTCCGCGTCTTCTACTGTCAAGGCAAAGATGGACACGCAGTCCAGCGTTCGGCAGGCCGGAACCACTCCTCTGGCACTCAGCGCTCCACGAGTGGGTTTCAAGCCAACGATGTTGTTCAAGCCAGCGGGGACGCGACCGGATCCAGCGGTATCTGTGCCAAGGGAGAAGGGGACGATGCCACGTGCAACGACTACAGCGCTCCCGGAGCTCGAGCCACCGCTCACGTACGTAGGATCAAACGAGTTGGGAACAGCACCGTATGGCGATCTTGTGCCGACCAAGCCTGTTGCAAACTGGTCCAAGTTCGTTTTGCCGACGAGAATGGCCCCGGCTGCCTTCAAGTTGGCAATGACAGGGGCATCGTGAGTAGCCGGTGTGGTGTCAAATGTCGGGCATGCCGCCGTTGTTGGAAAGCCATAGGCCTCTATATTGTCTTTGGCTGCAAAGGGGACGCCACGCAGAGGGAGGTGTTTGCCAGATTCTTCAAGCTTGCGAAGCTCCTCGAATTGGCGGAGAATCTCATCACGGCTGGCTAGCGAGATCCACGCTCGAGTCGTGGGGTTCTTCTGCCTTTCGAGGTTAACCAGGCAGCATATTCGCTCAGCGCTGTCACTGCCGGAATTTAAGGATCGCCAATCCGAGATGGTCAAGGGGCCCTCTGTGATCGCCGAGTCATCCGCAACGTGCCCAGTCGTGGTTCCCTTGCAGGTAGGGATGGGAGCTTCAGGAACGGCTGAAGGAGCCATGAGGGCTGGGGACCTGATCCTTTGTGACTTCTCTTTGATGGCTGGGGAGTTGATGGGGTTTGAACAAAGGACAAGAAGCG
Organism: Paramyrothecium roridum; assembly: GCA_003012165.1. Lineage (NCBI taxonomy): Eukaryota > Fungi > Ascomycota > Sordariomycetes > Hypocreales > Stachybotryaceae > Paramyrothecium > Paramyrothecium roridum. Next base: position 15,382 of record PXOD01000526.1, read on the forward strand.
ATGGTAGAAGACAGAGCTCTTCTAAATTTTGACTTTGGATTTGCCCGTGCCTTTGCTGTTGCAGCTGTCAACGGCCCGGTGCAGTCGAGGACGAAAGGGAAAGAGATGGATCACAGCCGGCTGATCGGTCAAACGAAGACAGAACGTGTTCATATAAGAGATGTTCGACTCCTGTCGCGCAGAACGAGTGGCCCAGCACCATTCGCGCTTCCGGCGATGGCGGACGGCGGCCGAAGAGTACGGCCCGCATCCAATGCACTCTGGCATTTGAGAGGACAGAACTATGCACGCCTTCAAGCACGCATCCAAATACGGTGTAAGATACAAAAACGACTCTTCGCCATTGGGTCGCTGCCCAGAGAAAGCTGTCCCGGTGGAGGCAATAAGCGGCCAATCAAGTGCGCCGCTTCGCCGGCGGCCGGCGGCGGGCACGAGCAATCGCTCTGTGGGTCTCGAGATGACCAATATTTCGCTGGGGCGACTACAAACTACAAAGGCTACTCCGGTCGCTTGGTGAGTGAGTTACCGAATCTCTCATTATCTTCTCAAGTGCAATTATAAGATCCCGCTTTGGGAACAACCAGTTGTCCCTCTGCTCCCATTTAGTCATGTAAGTGACAGTCCTAAGAATCTCCCACGCCTCACTCTAAGCCCAAGGAGATTTCCCATGGCACGCGACGGAGACCAGATCGCGAAGCATAAAGAGGGCATCTCTCATCGGCATGGTTTGTTTCGCGGCATATTTCAACGACCAACTCTGCTGCCTCCGTCTTTCATTTCCAAAATTTTGAACAACGAAAAGCTACTGTTTTGGCACAAGTTTTGCGCCTTTCATATTTTCAACTTCTTCTTTAGCATTTCGGCGCACTCGATGATATCTTTCTGGCGGTCAACTGATCTCTTCGAAAGGAGATGGTGCAGCTGGTGCTCCTGATGGGGCAACTTTTCCCTACTGGTCATGTCCGCGACCAGGAGCTGCTCCTCGGCGCTGAGGAGTCTGATACGCAGACTCGGAGGCGTCGTCATCCATTGTTTCCGTGAATAGGTAGTCAACTTGCGTTCCCCCGTGGTCATGGGCGTGACAACACCCATGGTCGGTGTCGTGGAAGACGTCTTTCGTGCAAGATGCTCAAGCCAGGGGGATGGTAAAGTTTCTAGATCAGATGCTGACTTCCTCTTCGGCACTGGAGCAGATGGCCGACTTCCATAGTTGATCCACACCGGGAGATCTGATTTACTCAGATGAGCTTTGGAAGGACCCGTGACGCAACCTGATTTCCCTTGTGTTGGGGAGCGCAAATCTTGCCCTAGAATTGGAGCAGATTTAAACGTATGTATGACATCCCATTCCGCTGCCTGAGCATCCACCAAAATCTGCTCCGTCGCTGCCGCAAGTGCTGCGATCTCGTCAAGGTCATCGACAGCTTTCCTTGGAATGCATGACCATACTTTATTCAAAAAGGGTCGCATGACGGCGAGACAAGCTATTTCACGGTAGTCTCTGGTTTCCATGCCGTCCGTAAAAATTGTGATGGAGGTTCTCGGGGCTACTCCTCGCTTCATAATGCTTAGCACCACCGTCAGAAAAGTCTTGACCATCACGACGTCGCTAAAATCAAATATTTGCCCTTCCGTCTGGTTTAGAGTTGCGAAACAGTAGTGAAGAATGAATTGCCAGGAGGACCAGCCAGCTCCGACTTCGTACAGGCCGTTCCTCCATCGACTATCCCAAAGCTCATTCAGCTTGCCGTGGAAAGACAGTCGCCAGCTGGCTGGAATAGGCGCGGAGACAATTGTGCGAGCCATTTTGAGCCTCAATTTACTATCTTTCTCTTCAATAAACACCAAGAAGAGTCGGACTGCGGCTGAGCATAGTTCCGATGCGCTAAATAACGATGCTTGTTGTAGTGCGTTGTAAAGGTGCGGATCTTCAACCTGCATTCCTAGAGAGAGTGTTGCCTTTTGCATGAAACACAAGCTCATTGTGTTAGATTTTTGGTTACACACTTCCTCGATTCGATCGTTCTCTTCAGATGGTGTTGGGAATAAATCCACACTGTGCCAGTGGTGGCCGAGGACTCTCCTCATCTCTGGATAGTAGGTCTGCTGCAACGCGTACTTATTCGATATAGCTAGATGTGCCTCGTAGCTGAGCAGTCTTGCCATTCTCGCCACTGACCGCAAAGAAGACTGTGTCCCAGCCGGATTAAGAGGCATCGCCTTCAGCTCCCTGACACTGGAGCTTAGGAGCGCGACTTCGGCATCAAATTTGGTGCCTGAGGTCAGGGCAATGATCTTGGGCCACACTACATCAGTCTGCAAGAACTCCACTACTGTTTTGTGAAGAAAGCCGACATGTTGGCCGCTTCGATTGGCCTCGGGGTCGTTGAAGTTGGTTTGAACTTCAATAAGTCCGCAACAACGGCTTCTCAGGCGACCCTCGGTAGACTCGCAACGCCAGTCGTTCTCCTTATCATCCAACGGCCGTATGTGCGCGGAAATGCACTCGGCATAGTCCTCTTCTCTCTCTGCAAACGAGAGTTGCAGCAGGGTCATGGGGAAACCCGGGCTCATTTCGACGCTCCGCAGGACCAGTTGCAGGTATTTGGAGCTCAAGAGGCGGTCCGTCTCGCTCACCTTTCCGAGCATGTGGTCATATAATTTTTCGAGATCTGGTGGAAGTTTCCTAATTTCTCGCAAGAGCTCATCTACTGTGTCATAATTCTGAAGTCCTTGGTCCAAACTTTTGACTACCAGAACCACCCATAGAAATACTCCATCAGCGCGAGTTGTGATCTCGTCCACAAGTCTCTGTGAGATGCCTGGCATGGCTGCTTCCATCCGCGTCATTAGACGGTGAAGACCCAAGTGTTCCCTCACATACTGCTGAATGTCGCTTTTCGTCAGGTCCTGCAATCGTAGCTTTGGACAATGCTCAAAGCGATAAACACAGGCCGGAATTGGCCGGCTTGACACTATGGCCTTGATCGAAGAACATCTGGTGATGTCAAGTAAAAGGCTGCAGAGTTCATTGTGATCGCCAGAATATTCATCCACTCCGTCCACAAGGAAACAGACCTTGAGATCAGCTGTCATGCATTGAGACAGTTGCCTCAAGGCTGTTCTAAGCTCTACGAGAGAGATATCGACTCGCTCCTGGAGGTTGTGCACCAGTATGTGACGGCACAAATCGGGAAAAGCGGAAACAATTAACCCCTGGTGTTGAGAGAGAATGGCGAAAAGGAGGTTGCGCAACAAACCCTCCTGTGACTTCTGCAGTGACGTTCCTGCGTACCAAAAATAAAAAGAGGGCACCACAAGATTTGACATATTTGCCCACTTCCGCAGATGCTTAATCAAGCGAGGATCGTCTTGGATGTATTTCATCAGCGAAGATTTGCCAGATCCCGCCTTGCCGGAGATCCAGTAACACTGGGCGTCCTCGTCCTGCAACCACTTACTTAGATGATCCCACTGAACATGTTCATTGTCATTGTCGACGTCCTGCCCCCATACCCAATCAAATGTTCCCGCATACGTCTGGGATATAGCATTCCGTCGATCTGAAATGCCACGAAAATGGAGCGAGTCCAAGATGATCCTTGGAAAGTCTGCTACGTTTGAGGAAAAAGTGAGCGTAGAGTTCTGCGGCGTCAACTCAGGGCTCGATCCAGCCTGTGAATATGTGATCGAAGTCTTGACTAAATTTTCTTCTTCGTTGGTGTCTACAGTGCTAGTCTCGGAGTCCGGAATCGTGATCGAGCTCGATTTTCCATCCCGCGTAGTCAGAATCGCTGTTAGAGTCTCGTGATGTCTTTGGTCCATTGCAGTTTTCATGTTTCGTGAAGTAACGGTGATGAGCTCAACAACCTCATCATGCAAAAACGAGGCCTGTTTGTATTGCTTGGCCAGATGCTGATTCATAATCATTAGAATGTTGAGAGATAGTTGGCTGCGGTATTCAGATAGGCGCCCAGACAGTTCGCTCAGCTCGTCTTTGTTCCAGTGGGCGCGAAGTGCAGCAGCTACGCCCCTCCACGTCGAGCGTTGCCTGCTCCCACCGACAACACTGTGGAGGACCTTCTGAATCTCCGTTGCCGTCTCGGTGCACTTTTGCGCGAGGCTGCGAAGTGCCTGGGCTATCGGTTAGGGGTCGGCGATCATTTGGGAGAGTTGAGGTTTCATACCTGCTCTTCCGGTGACTCAACGCGAGGGTGCAACTTTCTACTCTGCCTCTCCAAGATGGTGCACATAGCTTTGGCCTCATTTGCAATAAGCTCAAGGTGACTTAAGGAAACTGTCGATGCGCCAGAGGCCAGTTCTCTCGCATCTTTGAAAACAGCGACTGCCACATCGACAAATTGTGCAATATTGGCGGCGAAGCCCAATGCAGCCAAGGGTTCCATCATGAATATCTCTTACCAAACCGAGAGACACCAAGAAATTGTTGGCGTGAGATCACTGGTTTGAAACATTGCCGTCGCCTACGAGAATGTAGCTGAGAAAAAAAGCTGCACATCTAAGCGGCAAAGCATCCAATCAGGTAGCCAGCACAAGCAACTGTTTCGTGTCTGCCTGCCCCTCTTACCAAACCCAAGGCTGAATTTGACAGTTTAGCTGTCCTGTAAAAAAAGAAAAAAATAATTATATGCTTGGTGAGGCATAGCCATTACCGGTATCAAAAGGTAGCTTCTTGAATGGCTGTGTGAAGCTGCGCCCAACACCGATCCGAGAGTCAACAAGCTGTGAGTATCTTCCGATTCTTTCATAATTTCGGTTTTCAAGCGTGGGATCATACTCGTCGAGATTTTTGTCGCTCACATAGAAGAGTTATGATAGACTCTTACATTCTCGCCCTCACACACTCTTTTGATACGCGAACAGTTGATCTTGTGAGGTTCGCTCAGGTAAAAGTTTAGGAGGAAATAACTAGCAACTTTGACATGTTAAAAAAAAAATTTACCAGTAGAAACTGGAGAAGGAATTAAGAAAAACAGTAGGAAGAAAGTCAACACTCATCGGCTTCCATCTTGATCAGTTTGTTAATGTCTTTTCATGGAGCTGCTTGGCAAGCCAGCATTGAAATTAGACCCCTGTATGAAACTTCGTGACAGACGCACTAGCCGCCTTTCTTCCAATTTATGCCTGCCAATAAGCTTCCACAGGCCTATCTGAGCCATGCGCTCACTAGCAAATTGCATTGTGGAGCTCGCGCCAACAATTGGCATTTCCGGATGCGCAACTCGGCCGCGCAGCCAGAGGGACTAGAGCGCGAGTTCCCCGGGCAAAGATAACAGTTGCCATGCCGTGACATGACACGACTTCTTCCAGCACGAGTGGGCCATGATCCGCCAGACGACAGCCGGCCGCAACGTCGCTTCGGCAGGGTCCAACGCGTCCTTGTCACCTCCGGAGCAGTCCGGGTCACCACCTGGGCGGCCCCAACCTGCTCCGCGGACTAGGCCGTGCGATACCTGCCGTCTCCGCAAAACGCGATGCGTCCGAAAGGAAGGCCAGCAGCGCTGCGTGCTCTGCAGCTTTCACGGCCAACCATGCACGTTTCTGCGAGGGCCACCCCCTCGGCACCAAGGCCCTCACCAGTCTCAACACCCCCGGAGGCAGAGCCAGGTGCGGGATGATGTCGCCTTTGCCTCACATGAGGTGCCGGACACGCCTTACCAGTGGCCAACGTCTGAGACAACTCATAGATCGCTCTTCTCGTCGCAGCATCATGGCCAGAACCAGTCCACGGAGCAACACAGCCCTGTTGGCGCCTTGCCGGTCCCTACGTTGCAGGGGAATATGATGGGATCAATCGATGCGGCCAGGCCGGAAATCCTCAATGACACACTTGGCCTGGATCTGAAGACTCATGCCGAGTACATTGGACCTACCGACTTTCGTGATCCTATCCTACTTGACCTGCATCGGCCGCCACCTCGGACCCCCGAAAATGGGGCATCGTCCCGCATTTCGGGATTCGCCCGCCGACTGGACGACAGCACCATCTTTCTCGTGCAGCCCGACGAAATCGTTGCGTCAGAAGCACAGCGCATAGCGGACCTTGACGCCATTGAAGCCTTGGTTCAGCCCTTAGGCCGAACTCTTGTCGACCTCTACTTCCGCATCGTTCATCCCAGCTTTCCCATCCTGCACAAAGATGTCTTCATAAGCAAGCACCAGGTCTCTTATCGCCACTTTGCTCCTTCTCTCCTTGCCGCGGTGTATCTGCTTGCGCTTGACTGGCAGTTATACGACAGCTCGTTGGCTGGTCGTGATACGCAAAACATACCCGACGCATCCGCACTCGAAACCATCGCTGAGCGGACCATCTCGCAAGACATGCGCCGTCCGAAATTGAGTACACTGGAGGCGGGCCTCTTGCTACTCCAGAGAAATCACTTAAAGGCCGGGTCCAGCAGTATCAAAAACATGACTTCCAGCCGCACCTTTACTGCCCAGATCGTCGCCATGGCTCAAGATCTTGGTATTCACATCGACTGCAGCACCTGGTCTATTCCCAGGTGGGAGATTGGTTTACGACGGAGACTGGCCTGGGCCTTGTATATGCAGGATCGATGGGGGGCTTTTGTCCATGGGCGGCCACTTCTCATACAAGATTGCGACTGGGACGTCGAACAATGTTCGGCACTTGACTTCCCCGAGCTGTCCACGTCAGAAGAGCCGTATACGGAAGATAGTGATGTCGATGCGAGTCTGGGATGGCAGTTATTTTTGCACCATGCAGAGCTGGCTCAGATGCTCAGCGATATCTTGACTACATTTTACACGCCGGCTGCGACTCGAAAAGGCGGTACTTTGGACCGACTGGGGGTAGTGGCGGTCGTGGAGCGAGCGAAACCATTGATCCTGCGGCTTCGGCAATGGCATGCCGGCCTGCCTGGCGATTTGCAACTTGCAAGCCCACAGACACGGAAGCTCTGCGCGAATGCGTCCCTGCACCTCGCGCACGCCTCTGCCGAGATCCTGCTACACAGGGCGCTCGTTCGCACCCTGACGCCGGACGCTCCCGATGGCCTCCGGGATGCGATCCGCTCGGCTGCGCGGAGCAAGCTTCAGGAAGCGGTGGAGCTTCTCGGCTCACTGAAGCCAGAGCACACGGCCGCATTCTGGGGCAGCGCCGCGGCGCACCAGGCGGCCCAGATTGGTACCCTGGCGGCTCTTCTGTGGGCAACAGCGGAGTCCACTGAGGAGATGGCGTGGTGCGCGTCACAAGTTGAGGAGCTGCGATGGGCGCTTCGGGTGCGCGGTGCTGCGGCGTCGTTCGCAAGAGAAGCGCTGAGGTTGCTTGAGCGCGACATTGGTGGCGTGGGTGTGGTGCGGACGGTGGCCAACAATTCAGGATGAACATCCCACTGCCCTGGAGATGCGTCAATTGATGAGAAGGGAGTTATGCAATGTATACGCTATGGTCACGGGTATTCTCCTTCAACGAACCGTCCATACAAATTCGATGGCACTTGGAGAGTCATGACTTTTATCATTGCTGCATGACTCTCTGTGTATGTCCAATGTATCGAAAGAAAGCTGACTGAAAATGCGGGCAGTAACGTTAAAAGAACAAGTATTCCGCTGTGTACACTGTACAAAGAAAGTACCTTACTTGACGAATTGCCTGCGACGATTTTTTGCATGCATTAGAGCTCACTCTTCCACATATTTCTGACCTTTTTTTTTCACAATTGGTTGCGAGAGTTTGTTCCGGGTCATTATGTACACAGCGCACCAAGTCTCTCTCGTCTTCGACCAACACCTTGAATGATACGTTCGGGATAAAGCACAGGCGATGTTAAGCCGGATTGGGCGCGGATTGGTGGGTGGCTGGTCCCCTCCACAAGCGGAAGTGACCCTGCTGCACCCCCACCTTTTGACCAAGTTCCGCCGCCCTGGATCTACCTACAAGGGCCACTGACAGCGGTGCGCCGCGAGGGTCCAGAATTCCTTTGCCTCTACTCTGTACCATCCAGCATTTCTTTCTCTAGCTCTTTGCTCCCACCGCGACCGGACTCTGCAGTATCAGACGGGTCGCTACGCCTCCATCCTTCCCCAATAGACGTCGGTAGGCCTCGCACAGCGCGCGATTGCTCAACATGGAGGACCAGTTTGGCGGTCGAACCGACGACGACCTCTTCTACGATGACTTCGAGCCCGTGGAGAGCGAGACTGTCGTCGTTGCGGAGCAGCCTCAGCCCGCGCCTGAACCCGCGGTGATTGCGCAGCCTGCGGAAACCAAACCCGCCCAGCCAAAGACGACTTCCAAGCCGAGCAAAGGACTGGCCTCCTCCCGTTACGCCGATAAGCCTGCGTCTTCGACCTCTCAAACACCACCCTCCGCAGCCCCTGCCGCAACCATTCCAAAGTCCACGCCTGCGCCTGCACCCGCGCCCGCACCCGCGACTGCTTCTACTCCTGCTTCCGTTCCTGTATCAGCCACTTCGCCTTCGCCCGCGGCTGCTGCTGCTGTTGCTGCTGCTCCTTCTTCTCCTTCTCTTGCTGCTGCACCCGTAGCCCCCAAGGAGAAGTCGCAGCGTCCAGCAGGAGCACCTACAGCCCCGTCCTCTGGCTCTGCTGCCGCTGGCGCTGGCAACCCCTCTCAAAACACTGCCGCCGACCCCAAAGCTCGTCTAGGCTCCGGCGCAAACCCGCGTCAGAAGCTCACCGATGAGGAGCTCGCCGCCAAGATGGAGAAGATGAAGCTGCTCGCGGCCGAGCGCACGCGCAAATTCGAGATGGCGGAAAAGGACGAGAAGCAGCATGCCCAAGCTTACGCGCGTGGCATGGAGGAGGCACGCAAGCGACGCGCTGAGGACGCGGAGAGGCGGCGGCGCGGCGAGGAAGACCGCAAGCGCATGGACGACGAGCGCGCCAAGAATAGGGAGCGCAAGCTCAAGGCAATGGGGGCCAAGGAGGGCGGCTGGGACGAGGGTAAGGAGGCCATAGCTGAGGAGGAGTCGAGGAGGGGGTTCCGCGGCGCCAATGGAGGCATCCGAGGGACGAAGAGCGGCTCTGGTCTCGGAGGCAGCCGCTACGCGCGACAGGGTGATGAGCCGGACGTGGATCGCTTCCTGGACGAGCGGAGTCGTGGGCGAGGAAGAGGCCGCGGCGGCGGTGGGCGCGGTGGCAGAGGTGGACGTGGCGGAGCGCACGAAGGCGCCCCAGCCAAACAACCCCAAGCCGTGCCGAATGTGGAGGACTTCCCTGCGCTACCCTCTTCAGGCGCGAAACCAGACACCGCGGCCAAAGACGACTCTTTGCCTACGACGCCCTCGCTCTCGTTGCCACCTGGCGGGAAATGGGACGATGAGATGGAGGCTATGGATGAGCTGAAGCAGGCCAAATCATAGCGTTTTTGGATATCAGACAATAGTGGATAGAAAATAATACATTACGGGCACGAAATTGCACACGTAAAGCATAATCACTAAATGCATATCACACTGACAAGTTTCTCATTGGTTCACAATGGTCTTAAGCATCGTCGCATATAGGCTTCCCATGACCTCACACACCCATTGCGAGAGATTCGGCCTTGATCTTGAGACCGGGCGAGGGCGAACAGAGATTAGGCAAAGAAGACATGGATTAGGACAAGAAACTATAGCGGTTGAAATACTCAGTGAATATAGTACTAGAACAAGAGGTTTATGGAAGGGTATCTGTCCCTAGACCAACATATCAAAATCTAAGACTCTTGGTCCAGTCTCATGCCTTTTTAAACAACAATTGCATACCAATGCAAACGCCAGCCCGCCTTTATGAACCGGAACACCATTTCGTGTCGAGAAACAAATAGTCGTTCTACCATCCGCCACGGTAGCCTCGTCCTCCCCTGCCTCCCCTGTAGCCACCCGGGCCTCTAGGACCCCTCGGTCCTCCCATGCCCGGTCCATCGTCGTCCATGGGCGCGCGCGCGCGGCCCTTCATGTCCTTGGGGAAAGCATCGTACGTCTTGCGCATCTGCGCATAGCCCAGGTGCATCTTGCCGTAGAAATGATCCGCCAGGCGTCGGTCATTGTCCAGTCTGCTGAGGTAGGCGCCGCACACGTCGCAGACCTGCAGCTTCTGATGGCCCGAGGGGCCGGACGTGTCGGATAGAGCTTTGAGCTCCTTCTCCCTCTCCGCCTTGGCCTGTGTGGCTTGCCGGACGCGGAAGAGCTCGTCTTGAGCGCGTGATACTTCTGACATGGAGCCGAGGAGCTCGACTTCCAAGAGGCCATCGTTTATGGTTGAAGTGAACTCGGATATGCTTTTGAGCTATATAGGATTCTGGTTAGCTTTTCAAATGATTCGAAAACAGTCCCGGAAAGGACAAGAGTATACCAAGACATTGGTTTGGCGAATCTCGTCGGGCGTCTTCTCCAATCTCCTCTGCGCGGAGTCGATTCTGCGGTTGCACTCGTCGATGTACTTCTGGAGGTCGCGCATGTAATCGTACTCGAAGCCGTAACGCTGCTTCTCGCGCTCCGGCAGCGCCTCGTACTCGGCCTTGAGGCCCTCGTTGTGGACCTTGGGGCAGGCGCCCAGGTCCTGCTTGGTGTTCGTGAAGAGATCGTGCGGGCAGGTGCCGGCGAGGTAGGATCGGCAGACCTTGGGGTCTGTGAGGGAGAGCTGGGCGGAGCGCGAGGTAGAAGATGCGCCCATAAGCTGCTCAAGCAGCTTCCTCTGTTCGGCGGCCATGGCGCGAGGTGACGTGACGCACGCCTACGAACGCGTCGACTCTGTTCGTTTGGTCCGTGTCTAGACGTGTGATCGCGACTTTACGGTAGAATCTTCGTCGTGGAGCCGAGGCTAAATATGCTATTAGGCGGTCGGACGAATAGTAGCAGTGAAGCCGGCGTTGGCTCGAAATCTTCAGAGATGAAGTCCGGCTTGAAGGCACTAAAATGATTAGGTGCTTTCTCTGGTGGGATGTGGCGCCCTCCCTGGTAGAGAGGCACGGTACTAGGCGGCTGTGTGATGACAAGTACCTGTACCTCGGTATCGCCTATTTAGCCCAACCGTTGCTGTTGATCCAGGTCACTGCACAGCTTCCGCAAGCTACTTCAGGTACTGACAGGGCGACCGACTACCCTGCCTTTTAGCGGCTCTCCGTGCTGTTCCACCCCTGCCCAGCTCTTACTGTTGACTAAGTGCAACATATCGCGACACATCATCCTGAACCGACCTTGGTTCGTATTCTCAGGCGACATTTGGTGAGATGCGAATCTGGGCAAAGCACAATTGGTGTTTTGCAACTTGATTTCGCCCATCATGCGCCACCTCTCAACGCTTTTCCTACTCCTGGCATCCTGCCTCGCCGCCTGGGCCGCCGACTACCATGAACAGCTGAACCTGCGGCCTCTTCCGCTGTCAGCCCTCCTGGCCAGCTTCAATTTCAAGGCCAATACCTCGATCGCCGACTTTGAGACCCAAAACTTCCGACTGTTTCCCCGATCACTCGGTCAGATACTGCAGCACGCCGGCACCCGGGAGCTGCACCTTAGATTCACCCTCGGACGATGGGACGCCGAGCGCTGGGGGACACGGCCGTGGGATGGCGCCAGGGAGGGCGGCACGGGTGTCGAGCTGTGGGCATGGCTGGACGCGGAGACTGACGAGGAGGCGGATGAGAAGTGGCTGATCCTGACGAATGCGCTCTCTGGCTTGTTCTGCGCCAGTCTAAACTTCATTGACGAGACGAGGACGATCCGCCCTGTCATGTCGTTCCAGCCCGAGGGCGACCACCCAGACAAGGCACTTGCCAACACCAGACTTCTACATGGTGTGCTTCCGCACGAGGTCGTCTGCACCGAGAACCTGACGCCATTCCTGAAGATGCTTCCTTGCAAAGGCAAAGCTGGTATCGCAAGCTTGTTGGATGGTCACAAGCTATTTGATGCTTCCTTCCAAAGCATGGCCATCGATGTGCGGCCTGTCTGCCCTCCCGGAGGCGAGTGCGTCCTTGAGTTGGAGGAGACGGTTGACATGGTCCTGGACGTAAACCGTTCCAGGCGACCTAGGGGTATGTTGGGCTGACAGCATGTGATGAACAAACGACTAATCTAGTGGAACAGATAACCCGATCCCTCGACCTCCGCCAGCACACGAGCTAAGATGCGATACCTCGAAACCATATCACTCCGACAACACCTGTTTTCCAGCAGATCATCTGGAAGGCCAGGAATGGACATTGGCCGATGTATTCGGCCGGCCGATGAAGGGGACTTGCCCTCTGACAGATCCTGAAGTACCGCCCGTGTGTCTCCAGGTTCCTCACTCGCGTGCTGTTTACTCGTCAGCGGGTTCTCATGAGCGCAAGGACGCATCGGGCCTATCTCGCTGTTACAAGTTGGAGCCAGAGACAGACTTCACCCTCGTTCTCGGCAAACCCGAGGCAGACGCTGCTCCTTCCACAGAAGTGGTCCAGCCCGAGACCCCTGTGCTGTTTGCTGAACGCAGTTTCACCGGTAACGGTCAGGAACACGGTGGTGTCCAAGCCATTCTTACTAACCCGGGCGACGATGAGGTTGAGTTTGTGTACATGGAATCACTACCTTGGTTCATGCGAGTTTACCTCCACACTCTGTCTACGCGCATCTCAGGCTCGACTGCCGTCAATGCTTCGTCTGACGATATCATCAAAGAGGTCTACTACAGGCCCGCCCTTGACCGCGCGAGGGGAACCCAGCTGGAGCTTCTTGTGCGCATCCCTCCCAAATGCACCGTCTTCCTTACCTACGACTTTGAAAAGTCAGTTCTACGATACACCGAGTACCCGCCAGATGCGAACCGCGGCTTCGACGTCGCTGCCGCCGTCATCACCACTCTTCATCCCAAGGTCATGAGCCTACGCACAACGAGTCTACTCTTATACTTGCCCACGCCTGATTTCAGCATGCCATACAATGTCATCATCTTTACATCTACAGCCATCGCATTGGCCTTTGGAGGACTGTACAACATCCTGGTTCGGAGATTTGTGGGCGCTGACGAAGGACCCACACCACTCGCGAAGGTGAAGCTAGCTCAACTGGGAGCGTTTATCAAGAGCAAGCTGGGGAAGAAATGATTACATCTGAGGAACTTCTGGAGAAATACAAAAGCATGATATACAATGAATCTCGAAACAACTGAGAAGCGCCAGCGCGTGATACTGAACTGAGGATTGATTCATTAGACTATTCCTGTTTCGCTTTTCCCGCTGGGGAACCGTATGAGAGTTAAGCAAGGTCATCCACGAGAAGGATGATGAAGTTTACATGCTGTTGTCTTGGCATCAAGCATTACAATCACTTTGCAACATGCTCTGCTTTTGATCATTTGAATTTGTTATTTTCTACATCAGACTAACATGACTCAGGAAATCAAATCCCATACCAATCGGCTCATGCTCAGCCTGCGAATGACATCCCTAAAATATTTCCAACACCTTCAGGCTCTCGAAAGACCTTTAGCAGGCACCCGATGGGAGAGTGAAGTCCTCAGTGCGGGAGCTGCTGGAGTACCTGGCGTTGGCTCCAAGACCACGCTTGGCGAAGGCAGTCCACAGCAGGCAGCGGTTGGCACCGCCAGTGAGAGCACGGTCAGCGTCGATGATGGCATCACGGGCGGTAACGAAGTTGGGGTTGCAGGGCTGGAGGGCAAGGGCGTCGGTGACGAGCTGCAGGGCAAGGAACTTTCCGTCGTTGGGAACGCCGTTGGAGTCGAAGACGGGGAAGTCAGCAGTGCTCTTGCCGTACTCGTCGATGAGGTTCCACATGGCCTCGTAGAGGATGGTAGCCCAGATGGTACCGATGGCGTGGACGCTGGTCAGGCCGTTGGCCGACCTGTAGGTCAGGGGGTTGGTGGTCAGGCTGGTGGAGTAGGGGTAGGCGCGGATGCCGGCGGCGTTGTTGTTAACCCAGGCGCCCATGGCGTAGTTAGTGGCACGGGTGTCACGAGCCTTGAGGCGGATGGCGGTCGCGTAGAAGTCGGACCAGCCTTCACCCATACCACCAGCCTCGGTGGTGCCGAGACAGCCACTGTTGGCGGGGCCACCAGTCAAACGGTTGGACACTGTGATTGTGTTAACAATGCTATACTTTCAGGCAAGGAAGCGCCAGACAAAGGGGCTACTTACGACCGTGGGTGTACTCGTGGATGACGACACCGGCCTCGAAGGAGCAGTCACGCTGAGGGCTGGACCTGTTCCACATGTACATTCTCATACGGCCGTTCTGGCCGTCAGCAGGGGTAGCGAAGTTGGCGTTGTTGGTGCCAGAGCCGTCCTGGGTGTTGAGGATGACGAAGTCGTTTCCACGGCCTCCTTGGTTGTTGTTGTTCACCTCAAAGTTACCGGCAGCCTCGGTGAAGCCAAGGGTGTACAGCACATCGTGGTACTTGTTGGAGGTGTAGAAGAGTTGCGTGATGGAAGCATCGCGGTACGAGGTAGGGGTGGTAGTGGCGGGAGAGTAGGGGTACTGGAAGTTGCGGGCAGCGCTGGTAGGGCGGTAGTTGTTGAGGTACGCGGTGCCGCCGGTAGGGTTGACCTGCGCGATGGCGTTGTTGCCACGGGTTGTGGTGTACTGGCTGGTGCCGTCGCCGACCCAGGTGAACTCGGAGGCGGACGACAGCCAGGGGTCGGTGAGGACGACACGGCTGCCCTCGGTAGGGTCGTTGATGCCCCAAGGGTAGACCTGGTAGGTGGCCAGGTCGGCGACGTAGTCGACGACACCGTGGATGGAACCCTCCTTGTTGGCGTCGACGTAGGTCAGCAGCCAGTTGTCGAGGACATCGGTCTCGACACGCCAGGTGAGAACGAGCTTGCCATCTCCACGGGCGAAGTAGACGAGGCGGGCTTCGGGGTCGCTCTGGGCGCCCTTGGTACCCTTGATGCGGTACTGCTCCTTGGCAGGCTTGGCCTCGGCGCTGGCCTTCTTGGCATCGACGGGCAGACCCAGGGAGCTGATGGCGCCCTTGAGAGCAACGACGGGGTCGCTGAAGTCACGCTTCTTCAGGGGGTTCTCCTCGGGCACCTTGCCAGAGAAGAAACTGTTGCCGTACGAGAAGATGCTGCCGTCGGGGTTGACCTATCGACTGGTTAGAAGGAAGTCGTTTCTACAGAATGGGTCGGCACATACGTTGACGTTGAAGTCGGCGTTGTCAATATCAATGCCGTGAGCCGTCTGCTTGAAGTTGACGTGGGCAATGCCGTTCTTGCCAACGTAGTGGTCCTTGACAACGCGGAACTCGAGGCCAGGGGCAACGGACTTGACGAGGTCGGTGGCAGTCTCGAGGTAAGTGCCACGCTTGGCCATCATCTTGACGGCCTCGGTCTCCTCAGCGACATCCGAGGGGGTGTACTCGGAGAGCTCCGGAAGGCGGAACTGGGTGATGTCGATGCCGCGCTTGGCGACGTGAGCCTCGTTGGGCTGGACCTTCTGGGGGTGGGCATGGACGTTGGCAGCGAGGCCAGCGAGGCCGAGAAGGGCAAAAGACTTCATCCTGTCTGCTTCAAAGGGGAACTATGGCCAAAGGGGAACCGGGCTTGAGCTGTGAGGACAAGCTTCTCAAACATGCTGAACGTCGAGAGGATCTTGGTCCTTATTATACACGATCAAAGGCCGTGATTCCATCATCCTCGCGAGCTCGCGATGTTTCTACAGCTTCCTAATTCGAGCACGACGGCCAGAGCCTAGAGGACAGCCGACCGCAGCACGATGGGCCCTACCCAGCCGAGCGTTTTTCCCAATGGCGAAGGTGGGCTATGGTAGATACTGAGCCGCGAGCTGATTCAGAAGCAGAAGCTCGATGACTGGAGACGATAGCCAGGGCTCCAACGTGACTGCATCTCTAGTCGGGGTTGCACCTAGGAACAGGAAGGTGGGTCGGGACACAAAGATCACGTTTACTACAGCCTCGGGTGGTTCGGAATGCAATTTAAGCATGAGTTGATGGAGAAGTTGTGGTTTTATGAATACAATGGCATGGGGGGGAGTTCACTATCCAGCAGTTTCAGGAGCGCTCACGCATTGTTCCCCTGATGATCAGCCAAGAGTAAAACATCTGAATAACCGTCTGAAAAGCTCAGATCTGGCAGATCATTCTCGATGAAGTTGCCGATCACACACCCAGAGACCACAATTGCATTACCAATAGGTTGAGCTGGCCTGATGCGATCGGTCCCTAGAAGCACGTCGTTCTGCATAGGAGAGCTTCTCTCTTGAGTCTAGCTGGCTACGCTGTAACGTGACTACCAGGCGAGGCGGAGGCTTTTTCCCGTCACCATCCGGCCCTTCTAACCCCCTCCTCTACGGCTCGAGCCTTTGCCATTAAATTGCTCACGGGGGACGGATTCAGGGGACCTGCCAGATCCAGCAATCGACTTTGCCCACCCCGGTCACTGCTATCTCTGGGGGTTCTCTGGCGCACGGCAGTAAGCGCCGGAATAGGACCCCTGGTCCGGCATCTCGTGCGTTTGGGGAACCCTTGCGCAAGGAATGCACGGTTGCACTCTTAGATAACAGCCCGCATCGCGGGGAATGGCCGGCGCAAGGCGGATAGCGTGATGAATCATGGTAGTGGAGGAAACTAGAATTTTCACATGGCACGATTTCAGATATTCTTTATCTCCAAAAACCACCTCGTTCGAGAAGGTAGCAAGCTCGTTGGAACCGCAACACCTTCACGACATAGCCTATCCCCACGGGAGCTGGTTGCCCTTCCCACGGCTTGTGCCGACCATACGCGCAATGCTCTAGGCTTACAACCATGTGCGACAATACAGGTGCTTCATTGGACGAAGAAGACTCAAGACATCCCACGCGATCTGAGAGTCTCTCGTGAGATGAACCGTGGCCGGCTTTCGCTGGTGGATTGTTCTTTGACATCTTCCCTGTTGGGCTATGGAGCGTCGGCAGTTAGCCGCATCGTCCACTTTCCTTGTAAGGCATGTGCCACAACCACAACCCACCCAGCTTCGAGAATTACATAAAGAGATGTTCGAACTGGGGCAGGAGGTTAGGCATAATCGCCGAGATAACGTTGAGCAATCGGCACTTCCATCGCAGTAGCGTTGGTGAGTAATTGAAGTCACTGCCTCATCTTCCAATTCAGATTCTTGCCAAGGTCGCAACGTGCGGTCACTTACGGCAAGCCAGGCACACCTCGCTTGCACGCGATCAATCGCGTGAGAGTCTTTTACAGCGCTTAGGCTTCCAGATGGGCACGGGGAAAGAGTTCTCTCGTTTCGAGGGGCTGACTAGTCGAGAACGGAAATGCCGCACACGATAAGCCGTTACGCTGTTGCGCCTTTGAGCCTCGACCACTATGATGATCCGGAACTTACACCACGGGAGGAGCTGGCGTTCGGGGCGGTGCCACGGGCTCTCAACTACGAAACTCAATTGAATGCTTTGAAGGGAAGCGCGTTTCCCAGGACAGCGTGACATCGCTCTAGGTCCTCAACAGTGAGCTCTAAAGCTCCAATTCAGGTCGTCTGATCCATCTACGCGAATTCCCTCAAAAGGTTAACAAAAGAACGCCTGGAGCGTAGCGTGGGTGCAACGGGCACGCGCGACGGCGCTTCGTGAGGATTCCTTTTTACGGTAAGGTCAAGGAATGCAATGCACGGCGGAGAAGCTTATCTCACGAACCATGCCTTGAATAGCGCCTCGAGTAGCCAGCCATGACACGAGAGACGCGACGGAGCTAGTTGCTTCGGTGCCAACCTCGCAGCTGTTCGTCTGAGCGACTGCGAACCTGAATTAGTTCAAAGTATATTTTTCCGAACGTTCAACTAGGGATGTGAGCTTCCGGGCAGGGGGGGGGGGGCTGGCCAAACTTTCGATACTAGCCATGGGTCGCCGCAACCTCACCTCACTCGAGCCAATGATGAACACCGTTTCGACAGCAATGTCAATGAGCACCACCATGTGCTCAGATCTTTTTTGTGAAAGCCATGGCAGACATCACCTCAATTGGACCATCGTTTCATGTCGCCCGGCTGTGTTGAAGGTCGATGCCAGATCGAGTGCTCAATTCCCTCAGACTAACCTTGTACGCGTTGTCATTGACGCTGCGTGAAGGGTTGATGACGAAACAAGCCGGTGTAGAGCTCAGAGATCCACCAGGGATCCATACACCGGTCCCCCCCCCCCCCGGTGTGTCCTGCTGCCGGGTAAATGGTGCCAAGAGCAAACAACCGACATCGATCTTGCGTGGGATCTGTTGAGACTCCGCTCTGCCGATCCCCTCCGTGGCCATTCCCCACAACTTGAGCTTCCTCGTCAATGAGCGTAGTGATTACGTACTCACCTTACCTTTGTTCGTGATCTGTCGCTCGCCATTCACCAGTTGCAACAGGAGGCAGTGTTCCTACTTGCAGCTTACGTGCAAGCGATCGCCTGCTTCACGGTGCACGTAACTACAGGTTCCGAATTGGTCCTGTCGATCAGCATTGGAAAACTGGGGTGGCTCTTTGAAGTCGTTCGGCTGCGGCTCCATACCAGAACGAATTTAGTAACAATGTACAGGAGAAAGAGGCTAACACGCAGCCACTTCGCCATGGCGTTCCCGCACGCGCTTGGTCGGCGACTCGTACTGGGTTTTCACCGAGACTGAACGAGCAATTACAATATCAGTTGTTCCCGCTGAATGCGGTCAGCGAGGGATCGTCTCGCTCTTGGTGTGCACCGAATGTTCAAGTGGCTATCGCTTCCTGTCTAGTCTAGCTTGTCTCATGTCCGAGCGTCCATGACTTCATCAACGGGGAACATGCAACGCTTCTGCTAATTCTTCATACTCTTTGTTGTGGACGGTTTCGCTTCGACTTAGCCCACGAGAACTAGATCCAGAGAAGCTCAGGCAATCATAGCTGCTTGCGCGTAGACCAATTCCCAGCTTCGTCACTGTAGTGGGATGAACGATCGAGCACTAATATGGACCATAGTGACCAGATCGTTACCAGTAGGTGGCATAGAGCACGAACGCGCGGCACAGTCGGCACATCCGGCTATGTTCTGTGCCGTTTGGCAGGATCCGGTTGCAGCACCCACACTTGTCGAGGCTGCGGAGAGCTCCCTCCCAACCACTAGCCGGTGGAAATGTCTTTGAGGTGATACTATAGTTCGCGGCGGGGTTGACACAGTTCTGCAAGCCTCATTGATGGACTCGGTCAAGATGACCCTCTTACCACTCACCTTGCAAGTTATGATTGGGCTGCAATTCTCCGGGATACCAACCCCCACACTGCATCAACGGCAGGATTGGATTACACTGTGCACACGCGTAGCCCGTGTCTCCCCACCGATGATCATGTCTAGAAGCATCTCCGTCTGTGAAAAGCATACAGCAGACCTACCTCACTGTCAAGCCATAATAGGACTGCTTCGTGTGGCTGGCGTGTGGTTGGGCGTCCACACCACCCAGTGTTAGAGTTTCCCGTAGCACATCTTTCAGTTCGGGTAAGCTCTTCCAAGATGGACCAGGAACCATCCCGAGCTTGATCCAATCAAATTGTGGAACTTCGTCCAAATTCTTCTTTCAGGAAGTAAACACTGGACACAAATGGGCCTTTGCGACCATGCGGAGCAGCTCAAAGGCTCCGGTGGCTGTTCGGTAATACTGGACTTCCCCTCCAACTGTGCAGCATCTCTGACATCAAGTTGCATCATCTAGCTGGCCCAGCCACACTTTGCTGAAGGTCGATACCTCGCTCCATCTAGCCAGAATAGAGCAGGTTCTAGCCTTTGATCCGGTGAGGTTGCATGGACCCATTCGCGTGGAGTATGAACGATGGAGCGTCGTCATTGAAGATCGAAATCGAGGAGGATTCGTGCATATATGATCCCATCCCCCCGTCTTTTCCCATGAAACTTTGTTCTTATCCAAGTCGATCAACCGTACTCAGTCACATCCACCAACGGCACAACCCCGCCTTCGAGACCATTCGTTTCTGTCTCACTGTGACATTCGTTCCATATCTTGAGTGAAGAGATTCGCTATCTTTGCTCATCCCTACAAGGACTTGTTGGCTCGAGCTCATACTTTCGTTGTGAAGTCGAACAACAAAAGGCCAAAATGAAGTGGAGTACTGTTGCCACCCTCGGTGCCGTCACTACGGCATATGCCGCGCCCCAAGCTGTGGAGGACAACATTTCGCCTGATGGTTCGGCTCCTGATGGTTGCGAATTATCCTATGATGGAAAGTTCTACATTGGAGTACTTAAGGGTGATCAAGCAAAGGTTAGCTTAATGATCTGCAAGCAGAGAAGGATGTGTTGAAGCATTTACTAACCTCAATTCTCAGAGAGACTCAGTTTGTGATAGAGAGGGCGCCCTAGTCGTCACCTTAAAGGATAGTGTGCTCACAGATGGCCAGGACCGAACTGGATACATCGCCTCCAACTATCAGTTCCAGTTCGATGGCCCTCCTCAGGACGGTGCAATCTACACTGCGGGTTTCTCGGCGTGCTCTGACGGTCTGTTGGCCCTGGGACCGAACACGACCTTCTATCAGTGCCTTTCCGGAGAGTTCTATAACCTCTATGACCGCGACTGGGCCGACCAGTGCGAGCCCATCAAAATCAGTGTAACTTCTTGCAACGGCAGCGGCAGCGGCAGTGGCAGCGGTGGTGGTAATGGTGTGAGTCAGATTCCTGATGGACAAATTCAGGCCCCTACCGGTGCTCCAGCCTCTCAGATCTCGGACGGGCAAATTCAAGCGCCCACCGGTGCGCCTGCTACACAGATCTCGGATGGGCAGGTTCAGGCTCCAACTGGCGCTCCCGTCTCCCAGATTCCTGATGGGCAGATCCAGGCTCCTTCTGCTCCTGCTGGAGCTCCTGTGTCTCAGATTCCCGATGGACAGATTCAAGCTCCTTCTGCTCCTGCTGGAGCCCCTGTTTCTCAGATTCCTGATGGCCAGATCCAGGCCCCTTCTGCTCCCGCAGGTGCCCCTGTTTCTCAAATCCCTGACGGACAGATTCAAGCTCCATCTGCTCCTGCCGGAGCTCCCATCTCTCAAATTCCTGATGGACAGATCCAGGCGCCAACGGGAACTCCAGCTCCGGCTCCGGCTCCGGCCCCTTCTGCTCCTAGCGCTCCTGCTGGTGTCCCTATCTCACAGATCCCTGATGGCCAGATCCAGGCCCCCACATCGATCGCTACTGTCGTCCCTGTCCCTAGCCCTACCGGAGGTGCGATTGGAGGCACTCCTGCACCGACTCCTGTCCCAACTGGTGCAGGTGTTAAGATGGTTCCGGGTAGCGGTGCGGCTCTGCTCATCGCGGTTTTGGGTGCTTTCCTGTACCTGTAAATGCAATGTCATGACAACTGCATACGTGGGGCGTCACAGCAAAACTTGAAATATCACATTCGCAACTGCGATGATACAAGATTTTCTGGTACCACACCCGCCCTTCACACAGATTCGTCCAGCTCTCTATTTGGAGATTGCAAGTATGCATGGGGGAATTAATAGGTTAACGTGATTTTCCTACTTGATACTTGGCACATGTGGATGCTTGGCAGATGTCAGGAACAACAAATAATAATAATATTAATTATTGCATAAGGAACTATGAATGTAAATGTGAAAGATCACGATCCTAGGGTAGCGAAGCAAGGTAGAAACGGAGTAGTGTCATGATTACATAAGTACTGATCGTTCGATAAGGCATGGAAGTCTTGGTGGATGAATCCTTATCGGAAACAGATAAATCACCAGGCAAGCCTTGTCATACACATCAGTAAAGCTACATCACCAAATCTGGCTCTGACAGCGCGTCCTTCTGTCAAACAACATGTCAGAACACTGGAAATCGACACCGAGATACTGGTGCAAGCACTGCTCGTGCTACGTGCGCGACACGAAACTCGAGCGACAGAATCACGAAGCTACAGGCAAGCACCAGGGCGCGCTCAAGCGATTTCTACGAGATCTCCATCGCGGCCATGAAAGAGAAGAACGAGATAAGGATCGCGCAAAACAAGAAATCGCCAGGCTCAATGGAGTGGTTGCTGGCAGTTCGTCGGCTAGCACCTCCGGCGCCTCTTTTCCCAGGGACCAGTCAACGCCGAGAACCACCGCGCCATCCGATGCACAGCTCAAGAGGCAAAGAGAGCAGTTGATTGAAATGGGTGTCGCCGCACCGGATACTGTACGACCAGAAATGGCCGTCCCCGGCGAATGGACCGTTACGCAAACTCGAATCATAGAGCCAAAGAAGGACGAGGACGACGAAGACAAGGTAGAAAAACGAGCCACGGGTGTTCGAAAGCGGGAGGTGACAGAAGAAGACAAAGAAGAGGAAGACGCAGTACAAGGCCTGTTCAAGAAACCCCGCAGATGGGGTCGCGATTCGAAACTGATGGCTCAGGAGGAAGACGAGGAGTTGGACGCGCTCCTTAACGGCTCTCTTGTCACAGTGAAGCAGGCGGAGGATGATGAAAAAATAAAACAGGAGCCAGATTCAGAAGCAGGTGCGGCAGCAAGCGAAACCAAGGCGGAAGAGGACTATGTGAAACCTGAGCCCGACGATGCTGTCCAAGGCTTGAGCACAGACACGGGCGCTTCCGAATCCAGGGAGACTGCCGTGAAGAACGAGGATGGTGGAGACAGCCCCCCGCCTGTGGTTTTCAGGAAAAGGAAAGCCAAAGGACTCCGACAAAAATGAGGCGAAAACTTGCCCTGAAAACAATTACCCAGGCAACCGGTCCGTACGGCGAGATGTTAACGGAGCCGTGCCTTATGTGGTTTCTTTCGCGGCCTGTGCAATGACTGTTTCCAAACTTTGCTTTACGCCGACGAAACCGTCTTAGCCTTAGTTGTTATAGCCACTCACGATGGCAATCCCTGAGCGAAAAGCGAGGATTGCCTCACTCTCTAAGCCGTAACACTCGGAAATACCTCGGCGTCTTCGCGCTCGACTCGTCGCGCTTATAAAGCAAAGCAGACAGATTGCCTGTCAGTCGACAGCTCTTCTTCTTAGAGCGGCTCCTCTTGGGGCCAAGAGAGAGGCTTCTGGAGCAGAAATCCGATTGCTGCGAGCATGCGGCCCGGGCCGACCTTGCTTATCGCGCCAAGTCAGCTCGAATATAACGTCAACTTACCAGGTGATGTCTTGAGTCATCCTCGCCCTTCATGGATTACACCAAGCTTTCGAAATAGATATATGCATCGCGTGTTAGGCACTCTGCGATGCAGAATATAGTTGGTGTGGTGCAGGAACTGTGCCCGAGGCATTCCTGATAAGCGATTAGATGCTCGAGATCTGACGTGACGTTATCGGGGTTGCAAGGGTACCTGTCGGCATAGGAAAGCCGTGGTGGGGTTGGTTTCCGGGAGCCACCATCCAGCTGGGTCATTGTAGACACGCCAGGAACCTGCCATAGACAGCTAATTTTGGAACCTCGCCAAGTATTTGTCTTGTAGTGCTCTCCACCAAATGAGGGGTCGAGGTTGCTATGCCCGAGCAATGTCCAGAGCTTCAGTTCCGTCATTGTGTCTGGGAGGGTCCATAAGTGACAAACTTGTCCGATTTTTCCCCGTCCGAGACAGGACAAGCCTTTTACTCATTCTACCTTCATTCTCGTGGGATCTGCAGCTGCTCGTTTTGCATTCCTTCCCATCACACGTAGACTACCTACTCCAACCCCGTTATCTCAGCTTCAGCACGTATAATGGCTTCCAACCCTCCAGGCCGTTGCTGCACCGTTGGCAGCCTCTTCAAGTGAGTGATTGCAGTGTCCAATTCGGAATTTCGCCCCTAGCTCCGTGGGATAAGACTGCGCTCCGGCTTCGCCAAGATTTGTGCGAACAGGAAGGAAAGCAGCTGACCTTGGCATCATTAGGGGAGAGCCCACAGGCAAGGACATCACGATTGATGGCAACACCGCGGCCTACATCGCCACACCTGCCGAAGGCAAAGCGCATGAGGGCTACGGCATTCTCTACTTGCCGGATGTCCTCGGCATTTGGCAGAACAGCAAGCTCATGGCTGACAGCTTCGCTGCCAACGGCTATGTGACTCTGATCCCGGATCTCTTCAACAACGACCAGTTGGCTTTGAACCGCCCCGCGGACTTTGACATTTTTGCCTGGATCAACAAGGGCTCTACCGGCGACAACCCACACCTTCCTGAATATGTCGACGTGGCAGTCCGTCATGGCATCAAGGCTCTGAAGGATCTGGGCGTCAAGAAGATCGGGGCTGTTGGTTACTGCTTTGGTGGCAAGGTATGGTCCCTCATTAAGCCACTTAGGATGCTCGACCTGTAAACTAATATGCATTTGCTCTGTAGTACGTTGTCCGTCACTACAAGAACGGCATCGATGTCGGCTACTCGGCTCACCCGTCCTTTATCGAGGAGGACGAGCTCGCCGCCATCACAGGCCCCTTCTCCATCGCCGCGGCCCAGACCGACACCATCTTCACCACCGAGAAGCGCCACAAGTCCGAGGAGATTCTGATCAAGACGAAGCAGCCCTGGCAGATCAACCTCTTCTCCGACGTGGAGCACGGCTTCGCAGTCCGAGGAAACCTGGACGTTCCGACGGAGAAGTACGCCAAGGAGCAAGCATTCCTCCAGGCCGTCGAGTGGTTTGAGCAGTACCTCCGCAAGCCATAGGCGTGTAGACGACCCAAGTTCAAATAAAACGAAGATGAAACTACTCATGGAAAAGCGATAAATAAGTTGCTGCACACTGGTTCTCACGCTTGTTTAATTTGTTGCTTTGATGTGAATCCCTACAAAAAAAAATGACCCTCAAGTCCAATGAGAGGCTGGAGATCGTCAAGTGAGGTAAGATCTGATATGCCAATGTATGCACATTCCAAAACCGCCCGATCTGCGAGATTGATACGCCCACAAAAGCTGAGCTCAGATTCAACTTTTGTAATAAAAGAAGACAACAGTAAGAAGCCCGGTAAGCAAGGTTAAAATATGCATATTATTGCTTTTTCTTATATGCACAGTCAGGTACCTCAAGGTAGTCTCACAAATGGTGTGCCAGGTGATGTCTCAGCCACAGTGCGCAAAGCCACAGGGTTGCATATCTCAAACCTTCAACTTGTCATCTCACCACCATCATTGGCCTTCCCCTTGTCTTATCCTTCGGCACGTCGCTCACCAACCTCTCGCCCTAGGACCCCTCATTTTCAACATGTCCCGGCACTCATGGTGATGGAAGAGCCGGCAACTGCAGAACGGTCCCTGCACCCTGACATCCGCCAACCCTCACCGCTTCCACGACCCCCGCCGGCCGCCGGCCTAGCCTCGAAACCCCCAACTATCCCTTCAGACGAGGATCGCTCCTCGGACGACGATGCACGCGCGACCTCCGACATCAGCTCAATCTCCAGAGATCACTCTGACTCTTCTTCCAACTCAGGTGTAGCGCTTCATGAAGCCATGGCGGTCAAGGGCAACGACGGCGACGGGGCCGTGAAGCCTCACAGCCGTAGCAACTCGTTCAACAAGTCGCACAGCCACGACAACGTCCACCGACTCTCCGCCGCCGCCATACAAGAGCTAACGAATGCTCCCGAATCACTGCCTGTTGCTCCAGCGCCGCCGCAGCGCCGCTCCATGGACCAAGAATGGGTGACGAGATCGGCAGACCAGCGGGACGCTATCCGCCAGTCGGTGCTCAACCATCCTGACTTGCTTCGTCGCAACGGTGTTGGCGAGCCACGCAGTGCCGACCCCCGAGTTTCCGAAACGTGGCATTCTCGCGATCTGAGCCGACGGCCGTCTCCTTCGCCAAGAACGCTTTCTACGCCACCTATCAGCCGTAATCACACTCTCGACTCGCGGCCGGCCCCTCCATCACCGCGACGATATTCATTCCACCCTGTTATACGACCGCCCCCTCTACACCTCAATCTCGAAGCTCCTAGCACTGCCGTCACGAGCAGTGCGCCAGCCTCCGCGGTCAACAATGGCCCTCCAACAATTGCTGTACAACCCATCGACGCCTCCCTGCCGCGCTCCTCACATGGCTCGAATCCGCCTTCGCCTATCCCTCCTATGATACCCCTTCCTCCAATGTCCATACCGACGCACTTACAGCTCGAGCTGGCGGCACAGAGACCGAGCCCCTTGTACATACATCATTCATACACAAACGACATACCCTACGAGTCTAACGCCGTCAAGTTTGAACGGCTCAAGAACGTATTACTGTTACCCGGCTACCTTGAGAGGACACTGCATTTCGGTGCGCTTGCATGCTTAGATGCTTGGCTGCACAATTTTACGATCCTCCCCATCAGGTTCATTATCGCCTTGTCCGTCTTGGTAAGATGGTGGCTTTCTGTCCTGGTTAAAGAGGTGCGGTGGCTCATCGGATTCGTGTGGTATGGTTTAGGCAGGCTCTGGTCTCGAGGATCTAAAACGCACAAACGAAGGCCTAGCGATGTGTCCGAAGGTCCCAGATCACGCAGTCACAGTAACGCCAGCGAAGTATCGGTGGATGTGGACGCTAGTATGGCATCCAGAAGCCGGCCTCGACGGCCAAGAGGCGATTCCCGCTTCAACGGCCACATTACTGTCAAGCCAGCTCCGAGATCCCGTCAATCTGGATCTAGAAAGGGTTTCTTCCGCCACCGTCGGACCAAGTCTGTTCCTTCGACCCTGTCGGCTTTCCATAAGGCGGATATTCTTCAGGGACTTGTCATCATTTGCAGCTCTATTGCCCTTATGAAACTGGATGCAAGTCGCATGTACCACTTTATCCGTGCTCAATCCGCGATCAAGCTCTATGTTATTTACAACATTCTTGAAGTGAGCGACCGTCTGCTGTCTGCCCTTGGCCAGGATATTTTAGAGTGTCTCTTCAGTACCGAAACGCTGTCCCGGAACGCTTCTGGCAGGTCCAAGGTCCTTCTTCCGCTTGGCATGTTTTTCCTAGCTTTGGCATACAACTGCCTGCACTCAATCACCTTGTATTACCAGGTTATCACCTTGAATGTCGCAGTAAATTCCTACTCGAATGCGTTGCTCACGCTACTCCTTTCCAATCAGTTTGTCGAGATCAAGAGCACAGTCTTCAAGAGATTCGAGAAGGACAACTTATTCCAGCTCACGTGTGCTGACATCGTGGAACGTTTTCATTTGTGGATCATGCTCCTGATCATTGGCATGCGCAACGTGGTCGAAGTTGGCGGTCTCTCAGTTCCCGGTGCTGGTTCCGAGTCTGGCATGGATGACGCTACACCACTACACAACGCATCGATCTTGCCACACAGTTTCACTGTACTCCCCTCATGGCTCATGTCTGGCGAAGTTTTGTCACCTTTCCTCATCGTGATCGGCAGCGAAATGCTGGTGGATGCGATTAAACATGCCTATGTCACAAAATTCAACAACATAAAGCCCACTTTTTACAGCAGGATTCTGGATATATTGTCCAAGGACTATTACACGAATGTAGGGCGACTGCAATCTTCTTCATAAGCCCATAGGCATCAGAGCTAACCAAAGCAGGCATTTACTTCTCCCTCACTCACACGTCGACTTGGTTTGGCGGTGATTCCGCTGTCCTGTTTGTTTATTCGCGCTTCAGTCCAGACGTACCATATGTTTCTTGCTAGTCACGTCGCGATGCCGATTCCAGAGTCTACGCAGACATCCCTTACTGAGGAATCGGCGGTACCGACCTCGCCGGCTGTAATGGCAGCTCTCAATCGTTTCGACACGCTGATTCGGGATTCGCTTGGGCGGGCTACTTACGGATATCCTTACGGCTCGCCACTAAACTCGCGGCCATGGTATGCCTGGACTTCCGACGATTTTATAGCAGCTTTGACCATGGTCGTGGTGTTTTTCATCGCCTTCCTGGTGTTGCTCATTGTGAAACTTCTGTTGGGCATGGTTTTGCTCAAGTATGCACGGAGACGGTACGCCAAGATGAAGATGAAAGAACATCTTGTGGCGACGGGCAAGGCGGAAAGGGAGAGTTACGATGCTACCGGTAGGAGGGTAGGCGGCCGTGGTGAGGTGGAGGTCACCGACGACAAGCAACGGTGGATCCATGCGGACAAGAATGAGGGTCTCAAGGGAGGCAAAGGACCCGGGGGAAAGAGGGGCTCAGGTTCCGACAAGAAGAAACCCGAGGGTGACTATAACGGTGTCTTCAGGTATGAAATGGTCGCGAAGCGCATTTGGTAAGGCGTTATGGGCTGATAGACTTTATGGGCTTGAATTGGCGCAGGGCGGCATGGCGTTGGAGACTTGATTCAATACAAACAAGGAATTAATCCCGGGGCCAAGTGCAAATTCTTTGACCGAGACCGACCTGATACACCTTGTATGCCGGGGTTTAAAAAAAATCAGGGCCATCAATTATGTCCCAGCGATGAGCCTTGATCTGTGGGGGCGCGCTGCTCAGCCTCCCCAGCTTTCTTAACAGAGCTATTAACAGTGGCAATCTGGAATTGAGCGGCGAGGGGATATCATGGTTGGCGCTGCTATAGTCCAAGTGATGAAGCGTTGCATTCGCACGCTTTCCCCGCGTGCAGTTACCGGCATGATCGCCGTTGGGGGAGGGGGGCGGCCATTTAGCCCGAGATTCCCGCAGTAGAGAGTAGCATCCGGTGGGCTCTCCAACTCCACGCCTACAAGCGCCCCGTTGTGAATGGTGGCCTAACATCGTCATTGGAATGATGAGTCCGACAACAGCTACTGCCGAGGCAATGCGCGGCGATACTGGGGTGCGGAGCTTGGATGGCTCTTGGTGGCTGGGGTTTGCTTCTATAAGTGCGAGGGCGGTTTGTGAATTGTGAAAGTCTACTTCGTCTTTCTCATCGTGCCATCGTCGGCAGTTGAAGTCTGGTGCTATACAAGTTTCAAGATGTCTAGCAACTATTTGGTCCTCGGCTCTCTGCTCTTGGGGGCGGCCGTGGCCAAGGTCCAAGATCTGTCTACTCCCCAAATGGGATGGAACTCCTACAACCAGTATTCATGCAGTCCTAATGAGACGATCATCAAGGAGAACGCCCAAGGCCTCATCGACACTGGGTTAGCTGCCCTGGGGTATCAGTATGTCACTCCAGATTGCGGGTGGAATGCCCCCGGCCGCGACTCCCAAGGCAGACTCCAGTGGGATCTCAGGCTGTTTCCCTCCGGAGGGGCTGCCGTTGGCAACTATCTTCACAGCCTCGGCTTGAAGTTTGGGGCCTATTCTGGGGGCGGCTACTTTCAGTGCGGTTCCGAGAACCTGCCGGCCTCGCTTGGTAAGTGGCTCTTGAAGGACAGCCTATCGGGAATTGCGACTCACGAGCAAACCTAGGACATGAGCAGATTGATGCTGAGTCGTTTGCAAGCTGGGGTGCTGATGCGCTCAAGTATGACAACTGCTATTCCACCAGCCCGACCCAGATGGTCGACTATGACTCGGCTGAGGCTGGAGCTCCCACCCGTTTCCGCAACATGGCAGCGGCACTCAACCAGACCAGCCGAGATATCGTGTACCAGATCTGCCAGTGGGGTGTCGGCACGGACCTTGGCGTCTGGTAAGTCTTCTTGACCATACCCTCAGCGATTGGTTCACGCTGACGGGAAAAAGGGCTCCTCCCCTAGGCACCTCTTGGAGAATTAGCAACGACATCATCAATAACTGGAAGAGCATCTGGAGAATCACCAACCAGGTCGTTCCTTTTGCACGGTTCAGCGGACCCGGAGCGTTCCCTGACATGGACATGCTTATGTGAGTCCCCCGCAAGCGGCGACTGTTCCCAGGATTTACACTGACCTCTTCAAGCGTTGGACTTGGTGCTCTCAACGCCGACGAAGAGCGCTTTCACTTCGCCATGTGGGCCATCAATAAGTCCCCCCTTATGATCGGCTGCAGGGTCAAGGAGTCTGTCATCAACAAAAGCTCCCTGGCTATTCTCTCCAACAAGGAGGTCATCGCCATCAACCAGGACAGCCTCGCCAAGAGCGCCCAGCTGATCCGCCGCAACACCCCGAGCGAGTGGGATCTGTGGGCCGGCCCTCTCTCCGGAGGTCGGATGGTGGTTGCGCTGGCCAACTGGAACGGCAAGGCCCAGACCATTTCGGTCAACCTGACTGAGACGTTGGGCATTGCGTCGGCGCAGGCGCGGGACGTGTGGGCGGCCAAAGACATTGGCAGGATTTCCGGATCACACTCGGCTAATGTGCCTGGCCATGGCATTCAGCTTCTTGTACTTTCCAACATTGCCAAGTCGTCTTACAAACCGCGGTCGGCCGGGTACTATGGCGCCAACACCGCCAGCCTGTCCGGCTCGGCCCGGATCACCGCGTGCGGCGCCGGTGACTGCCGCCCCACCCAGAGCAAGGTCGGCTACATCGGCCCCGCCCGGGGCGATGCCTCCGTCACCTTCTCGTCCGTCAGGACCACGAGCGCGGGCCGCAAGCTCCTGGGCTTCGACTACATCAACTACGAGGTGGCGCTGAGCACGGCCTGGGAGGACGGCTCCAACACGCGCAACATGACCATCGGCGTCAACGGGCAGGCTGGCCGGCGCACGGCGTTCCCCATCTCCGGGGGCGACTGGTCCGAGACGGGGAGGCTGCTCGTGGAGGTCGATGGGTTCGTCAGCGGCGCCAACACGGTGACCGTCACGGCGAGCGATGGGTCAACATATGCGCCTGACCTTGTTGGTTTTGAGCTCTTTGAATATTAGGCGGATGTCCCTATGTCCCGGGGAAGCTTGATGTTGAGAGATGAGACGTGTAGCCCAGATTAAAGACATTGGAAATAAGCCTTCTTATAAATTATCATGGAATCTATTTTTCGAGACTTTCGGCAATTGCAGCAGTAAACTCTGCTTTCCTCTGATCATTTGCTTCCCTATCTCTTAGCAAGTCTTGCAAGAAACACGTCATAGAAGTGCAAAGTAGCATGTGAGAGGCAACTCAAGGATGACCATTTCCGCAAGTTGAAATTGCTCTTGGCTTTACCGAAGTCAACTCGTCTCCGCGGAGATTTCCAGACTTTGAATAGAGTGTAGGAAGAACATCCTTCGTTGCAAGGAAGTGTGATTGCCATAATGGGAAATATTTCCAATATCACATGCATTACTTAGCTAAAAGTCAGCTTGGTCTCCTCGCTTACCGGGTTGTTCCCTGTGGTAATGCGTCAATTGCTTACAACGCAAACGGCATTTTATACCGTTATTCCACCCCAGCAATACTTGGCGCAGCGAGCTGGTTACCTGTAGGGTGAAGCCCAGCTGGTTTCTCGTGACAAGTCCCGTAATTGCATTGCCCTTGGGTGACTTGACACAGCCAGAAACAGGCGGGTGCATGGGCGGATGCAGTCAGGGATATTTGCTCCGCCGAGCCTCGTATAGTCCCTAAAGCTCGAACCTCATATCTCAACTCCTTGCCAAGCACATCACGAGACATGTTGGGCCGTTGGAGCTTGGGGCTGTAATCAAAACTTGCGCATCAAGGTGAATCTCGTGTCTGTCCCCGCGGTGAGCCAACCCGACTTAATTGCCGGTGGGCAAGGGTTTCGACGCATGCACAACGTAAGCAGCGAATGCCGACTGGCACCACTTCGCGGCAACAAAGCTCCCTGAGGTGAATATGCTTCTGATCTTCTAGCGAGGAGTCATACATACAAGCATCAAGCCATGCATGTCAGCCTTGTTTGTGGAGGGCCATGCTGCTCGACTCCACGCGCAGTTTCTGTTTAATTATCCGTAGTCTGCGACTCTTTATATTCTCCAGAGTAGTTTAACTCGAAAACCGAATCTCACCTGTCCAATATATTCACATTCCCATTCTCCTCGAATCTGACAACCGTAAATTGGTAGTAATGCCACCACCAGCTCCACTAATCTTACCAACGGCAGCCTCGTCTTCGTCGACTTCTCCCAACGAAAGCGCCAATGGTAGAGAGTCTGGACACCAGGATGCTCAAAGCCCAATAGAAGAATCATCAACCCTTGCAGGTGAACTCACTCGGCGTCCTCACAGAGTGTCTTTGGCCTGCCTGCCATGTCGCTCAAGGCACGTCAAGTGCAACGCCGCCCACCCGAAATGCGGTCGGTGTTCGGCCGACGGCGTGACATGTACTTATGCTCAATCACGCCGTCGTGGTCACAGGCGCGCTCGCCATACAATCGAAGTTGCATCTTCAGAGCCACGTCCTCCTCCAAGAGGGGACTGGCCTAAGCCAAGTCCAATAACTACGGCAACAACAAGCGCAAACGGCGGTTCTGTAGCCCCAGAGCTCTCTCTCGGCTCTGACTTTGGACCGGCTCTATTTCCCCACGAACTCGGTATCAATGAGGACCTGGTTGGTCTTTACTATACTTACTTCCACCCTGACCAGACCTGTGCTTTACCGCGTTGGGCGCTGGCGCAGCATTGCCTTGCAGACCCCGACCCCTTGCGGCCGGTACTGCTCGTTATGCAGTACATCGGCTCCTTGTTCGACTCCTCGACATCCTCTGAGCCACTGAAGAACCTGGCCCGAAGCGCTCTGCCGCTCTCGGCACAAGACCAGGACTTTGCTACTCCATATCAGGTCCAAGCAATGCTCCTCTACGGTATCGCGGTCTACTGGAGTGATGAAACGGAGCATGGCCTCGATGTCCTACGCCGTTCAGTCCAGGTAGCTTTGGACCTAAAGATGCACATGGAGCCGTTTGCAGTGGATAATGGCCTTGGCGATCCGGTACTCGAGGAGAGTTGGAGGCGCACCTGGTGGGTGATTTATACTACGGACGGCAGCATAGCCGGCAGCACTCATACTTTCCCGACGAAGCTATGGGATGTCGACCTTACCGTAGCTCTGCCGTGCGAGGAAGAGCACTACGAGTCGGGGGTACGTTTTCAGAACCATTTCAGGCGTTGACATGATACTGACGTTGAGACTTGTAGGAGATACCTCCGCCGCGAACGCTGAGCGAATTTGATGTGCGGGAGTTCCTCCCGGAAGACGATGCCGGATTTTCATCATTTGCACAGCTCGCAGGGCTGGTCAGGACATTCGACCTGATTCTTTCCCGCGGCATGACCATGATGACTAGCCACACGGAACTCTGTTCACAAATGAACATTAGCTTGTCGGCATGGTGCTCGCTTCTGCCGCCGTCCAAGCGGCAGTGTCTGACGAGCACTGGAGACATTGACAAGCACTTGTTCAAAGCCAACATGTTAATCAATGCGTAAGTAGATCGCCACAGCCGTAGTTCAGCCAATCTGGATCCTCAATTTTCATCGACATGTCTAACAGCAGCCCTAGATTTGTCGTGGATCTGCATCGACCGCTCTCCGACCTAGCCTACAGCTCGATCGAGTCCGTCTCTAGATGCGGGCCGCCGCCTCCCTCACAAAAGGTCCTCCAGGGGAACAGCGAGATCCGGCGCCTGCATACGACAAAAGCCCTGCTCGGCATCCGTCGCATGGGG
Source organism: Paramyrothecium roridum (assembly GCA_003012165.1). Taxonomy (NCBI): domain Eukaryota; kingdom Fungi; phylum Ascomycota; class Sordariomycetes; order Hypocreales; family Stachybotryaceae; genus Paramyrothecium; species Paramyrothecium roridum. The sequence goes on from PXOD01000526.1 coordinate 48,771, forward strand.
GATCTCCTCCCCCTTCCTGCCAACATAGTCACTCATACACCCTTCCTGATCTGTATGATTGCAAATACCATGGTCGCACATCTGTCGGCATGCCGCTATGTGTTCCGTGGTCGCACGCTGCAGCTCGAACGGGAGCGCGTGCGCGCTGCGATGGGCGCGCTCTGTGTCCTCGGGGAACACTGGCCATTTGGCAAGCGCACGTATCGTGAGATGGGCATCATTGCTCGTGAAGTCCTCTCTTTGACGGAGAAGGAAATCCCCAGATTGCAGCATCAGCTCGTGGTAGCCCCGGCGCTACCACTTCGGCTTCCGGACCCTCTCTCCGAAAGCCCCCTTGATATCCCTCCGTCAGCTTTCTTCGACTTTCAAAATCTCACGCCTGATCTTCTTGGTTCGTGGGACCCATCTTCTTTGCTTGCTGATGTTCGTCCCTAGCCTTCACAAGAGAATGATGGAGCCTGCCTATATCCAGGCACAAATGATCTAGATGTAGTGTATAATATTTCTTCAATGCTCGTATTCGTTGTGGGAAAAGTCGTCCATCACTAGTGCCACAGTTCACGTTTTAAAAGGAGCGAAAAGTTCAGCTTAGGATTTAAAGTATTTGAATTATGCCATGTTCTCCATGGCCAAAGTGTCTCCCTACATAGGAGTTTCATGCAATACGCTTCACATCAATCTCATCACATTAAGCATCCGCGACTCCAAACTCGTACAATCTTCGACTCTTCCCAACGTCCCACCTTCCTTAGACTATTGGCCACTTCAATGCTCAATTCTCGAGACAATGCTTCCTCGGCGGTTGCCTCTCCGGCGTCGCTCCGCCAGACTAGAGCCCATCTCCTCGGAAGAAATTGTCTCTGCGACAAAGGGTCTCACGAATTCAAGCTCCAGGGCTTGAGCCAGCCGAGACAGATGTTTTGAAGAAGGCTCAGAGACGAAGTAAGAGGCCTTGACGTGCTCTTTGGCAGCGGGGCGGTCCCTCGCGAAACTTGATGTGGCAGGGTCGAGGGAGATGAGCGTGCCGCCGTTTGCGACGAGCATCCAGCACTGCGACAGCATGTCGTATCCACCGCTCGGGTTGATGACATAGTCAAAGAAGCGTAGTTCATCCCCCAAGTCGCCGAGCTCTATTACCTCAGTGGCACCCAGCGCTCTTAGGAACGTCTCGTCTCGAGTTCTTGACTCCGTGACTGCCACGACGTGCAGCCCCGCGAGCGCAGCGAGTTGTACCAGATAGATGCCTACGTCTCCCGACGCGTCCGTCACCAAGAGCAGCTTGCGTCGCTGCTGGGGTTCCATGGACGGCATCCCGGAGGCTGCGAGGGCATCGATGTCCAGCTCAGGGATGCCGGCCTCTACGAAGAGGGCTTGCCATGCCGGGAGGCCGCTCTGGGCCACTGCCGCAGCTTCGGCCCACGTCAAGTTCCTGGGCTTGAGCGCCAACCCATTCGTTTCCGTAATGACGAAATCATCCGAAGCTGAGCCTGTTGTTGAGTTCATTGTGCCGTAAACTTCAGACCCAGGTCTGAATTGTTGCTGCTCGTTGACTGTGCCATCACGTCCTTCGCCTAGGCTTGCTTGGACAACCCCGGACAAGTGAAAACTAGAAGAATTTCCGTTCAATGCCACCGCCTCGACGCGCAACACCACCTCGTCGCCAGAGATTGTCCGGGGGACTTGGGCTGGTTCAGGGAAGAGCGGCTTGGTTGAGAAGTCTGCGGGAGAATAATGAGCGAAGCCAGATGGCTTTTGGTAGTGGAAGTGTGCCGTCTTCATCGTGATGGAGAAGAAGAAGAAGAAGAAGAAGAAGAAGAAGAAGTTATAAAATTGGGTTGTTCTGATTCAAGTTGAAAGCTTTGTGTTGTCAAGTACTGATTTGAACCACCTCGACCATACTGCCGTTCGCTCCTCTTCCCTTATATGCAAAATGAAGCGTCACTTCAATACCACATTCTCCTCATCGCCATCGCCTCATCCAACGCGGCGAGTATACGCATGCTACATACCGCGCCCAACACTGCCTCCTCCTCCCCCATTATGTCACACGTAACGGCAGTCGAAGCAGGCCATGATCAGCAAAGGGCATTTCCCACAATCCAGACTCTGCATGCCAGGGTCGCAGCCGTCTCGGGAGTTGTTGCAGGCGGACCTCGGGATTAGGAGGGGAGCCGGCCAGCCAATGGCACGGGCGCTGATCTGAGACAAGGTAAAGTCCGTCAGGTTATGGATCTAAGAGGCAAGGGTACCGACAACCCATGTCGTCATAACCCTACCCCTTCGGGTGGAGGCTCAGGCACGAACGGAGGAGACGTCGTCGGATCTTCGCTGCTTGGCTTGCAACGAAGGTGCGAGGAGTGACGGGTCATACTTGGCATTGGCACAGAGCGAAATATGCCCGTGATTGTCGTGTTGCTTCAGAGCCAAGAATGGTGGAGTTTGCTCGCCCAGTGAGATAAGTCCGAGGCAAGTTTGACAGCGATCTTGTCTATTTCTTATCCCCGAGGCAACCTTGATTATGAATCTTTGGTTTTGAGGAAACTTGTCTTGAACAGAGGGGAAAGAGTACCGTAACATGCTCTCGATCACGCAACAAAGATTCTGGGGCAACCCGAGGATCGCGCTCGCTGATTTATCGCGTCTCCATCTCGGCGCCACTCGAGCTTTCATCCATGCAGGTGCAGGGGCTGAATGCAGGCTTTTGGCGAGAGTTTTGGCAATTGACATTCAGTAATGATTGTGATTGTAATCGACGTTGCATTGGTCATGTGTTAACCCTAGACAAAATCAAGAGACTGCAAATGAAGAATTCTTTATGTGCTAGCAAGGAACTATCGTCAAACTAGGTATTTTAGACTACTTGAACAGGCTATAGAGTATGACTTGGGACTATTTCGCCAATAATTCTGTTTCTTTGTCTTTCACTTTCAATGTTAGGAGAATAAATATCATCTTGCATCATACAATGCAATAGTTGATTTTACATCGGGTCACAGCAATTCTGTAGTCCTGCATTCCGCAGCATCAGCTCTTTTTTGCCAACCGCTTATCCTGAGTTGTGAAGCCATCGCAAAAGCTGACCCAGAACGTCTCTCCACAAACGCAGCCCTGCATCTGACCATTGCTGACACCTCGGACCAAACAAACCCTCTCGATGGTGCGCGCGCGGGCATCCGCATCCCGCATCCCGCACCCGCACCCGCACATCCCAAGACGGCTTGGACCATGTTGGTTCTCGTTGCACTGGCGGAACGATGACATGACTCCCCCACGCTGATGCAATCTCTACCCACTTTTGCTCTTCAAGTCTGAACCGGTTGAGCTCTTCACCGTCTCATTCAACTCAACTTCGAAGATCTAGTCAATGACACATTGACAAGGCCTTGGTAATCACAAGAACCCTCGCGACCCGCAGCGCGAACTTGCACCGCCCACCATCAAGGCATTGACTCGTCACCACAAAGCCATGGCCGCACACGTCCACGTCGTGTCCAAGCGCGACATCTCCAAGCACACAGCCCTCTCAGTGCAGCTGCCCGCCCCCGAGCCCCTCGCGCCCTCCTCCGTTCGCGTCCGGAGCAAGGTCCTCGGCCTCACCGCCAACAACTTCACCTACGCCAAGCTCGGCAGCATCCTGCACTGGTGGGACGCCTACCCCGTGCCGTCCGGCCTGCCGTCGCCCTACCACGATGATCAGCAATGGGGCATCGTCCCGGCCTGGGGTTACGCCGAGGTCCTGGAGTCGACGGTCGAGGCTGTTCCCACGGCCACTTGGCTGTGGGGCTTCTGGCCGACCTCGACTCATGCGCTTGACTTGAAGCTCGAGTCCGCTGGCGCCGAGGGGCACTTTGTCGAGGTCAGCGAGGCCAGGAAGCGCCTCATGTCGCTCTACAACGCCTACTCCGCCGTTGCAACCCCGCCGCCAGAGGAGATCCAGTGCTGGACGGCCTCCGTCTTCCCGATATGGTCGGCTGGGTACATCCTCAACCGCTTCGTCTTCCCAGACAACGCAGGCCCTCGTGTCCATCCTCTCGGTCAGGGCTCGTGGGGCGAGCAGGACATAGACCTGACTTCTGCCGTGGTGGTGAGCCTGTCGGCGACGACCAAGACAGGCATGGGCTTCGCTTGGAACCTCGCGCAACGCGACTTGAGCAGCGGTCCTCTCGCTCTCCTACAAGCAACCTCCTCCCCTGAAAACGTTCCCAAGCTCCCGAGCGATCAACTGAAGCACAAAGTGGTGAGTTATGCTGACTTGCCCGGCAATGCTGTTGTAGAGTGGTTGGCCAATCTGAAGCCTTCCCGCATCGTCCTCCTTGACTTCGGTGCTCCGGCCGGCACTCCCGACCAATTCGGCGCATCCGTACTTCCAAAAGTCCCCTCTGTTAAGTCCTACACAATCATCGGTGTCGGCTCGGAGCCTGTTTTGCAGCCAGCGGTCGCCTCGGGAGCCTCAGTGAGTGCAGGTGGGCCAGAACCAGAACGGATTCGGCTCAACACGAGCGGCGTCCTCGATGCGGCAAATGACATCGAAGGCATCCAGGCCTCGAACACAGAAAGGCTGAAAGCCTTCGGAAAATGGATTGAAGGGAACGGTATGGGGAGTATGCAGCTTATCCGTGGTCAGGGAATCAGCGGCGAAGACAGTTTGGAGAAGGCCTGGGACGAATTGATAAATGGAAGCTTGCCGCGAAACAAGGCTTTATCTTTTCGACTTTGAGACAACACCGAGGGCTTTTTTAACAGATTCAATTCAGGACGGATAGTTGACATCCGCATTCTAGTTCGGTGGCTTGATCAAATGGTATTCAACAGGACAACGTCTTGACTGAAATTGATCAGTAGCAGAGCCAACTTTTTGGGGGAAAAAAAAAAATTAATCGTTCCTTCAGGAGCTACATTTCCTCTATATGCTTAGCGTCTATAAGAGACTGCTGCATCCAAATATACTTGCAAAATGCACATGTCTATGTCGTGCAAATGCTCATGACCTTGACACTTTCCATCATCAGCATTGCTTCTGGACAGTATCGTATCCCTCGCCGTCATTCAAGTCAGCTATTCGTCATCACTCGTATCCTCGTAGCCTCAGTCATGGCTTATGTCTGAGACTCTCATTATTGGTTGCCCCAAATCACCCTTACTGGCTTGCCAGGTTCAAGAGACCAGGGTTGCCGGCAAACAAATCAGGCTGAGCCTTGTGCAGGTGCTGCACGGTCTGCTTCAGAAGGTTGCGGGTCTCGTCCTCAAGCTGGTCCTGAGGAGGGCTGAGAACCTTCTCGAAGATACCAATGAGCTGAGGAGTCAACTGCTGCACAGTCTGGTTGGATTGATCATCTGCAGCGGGGTTAGTATTATGCAAATGCAAATAGGCAACATGAATTAGGATACTTACAGAGCTTGTAGATGCACTGGAAGATGGGCTCGTTCTCTTCAAAGTCCTCCTGCAGAGGCAGCACATTGATGATGGCGGGCAGGACCTCGGACACAAAGCCGGCATCGGGGTTCTTCATGATCATGCGGGACAGGCATCCAGCCACGTTGTCGGTCATGCGCATCTCACGAACAGACAGCAGTGGCTCCAGCTTCTGCCACAGCTGGGGGCACAAGGGGAACGTCTTGCCAGTGTCGGCGGAGCTAAGGACCAGCATTCCAATGGCATAGGCAGCGTTCGACTTAGTGAGGAGATCAGAATCAGTCAGGCGGCGAGCAATGGCCTGGCCCAGAGACTCGGTGAAGGGGGTGATTCCCTCGCCGGTGTACTTGGTGATCTCGGCAATGGTGCCGATAGCGGTAGATCGCTGGAGGTCCTCGGTGGAGCTGGCGAGCTTGAGGACCGGCTTCTCGAAAATCTTCCAAAGCTCACCGAAAGCGGGGCCAAGAGCGGCAGAAAGTCCAATGACAACATCGAGAGCAGTGTCAACGACGAGCCAGTCATACTCGGAAGAGCCAGCGTCAAGCTCTTGCTCCTCCTCCTCGTCGCCAAGGTCTTGCTGGCAAGGATGCGATCGGGTAATGATGAGGCTGACAACAGAAACAATCTCCTGGAGGAAACCCTCCTTGACAACCAAGACGGCAGGACCGCAAGCCTTAAGCGTAGCAGCAACCTTTCGGTTAATGTCGGTGATAACGGCACTGTTTTCAACAAGTCAGAGACTATCAACAACCACAGTGAAAAACAACGGAGAAAATGGTCAAGGACAAGAGTCAGAAGTAGATCAAACGTGTTCTCAGCAACCGCATTTTGCGTCTGAGTGAGCTGGGTTTAACGCGAGGTATTCATCATGCAAAAGTCAAAAGCAACGCAAAGAAGAGTAAACATACCGTTCGCTGTCCTCGGTCCAGATGTTCATGGTAGCTTGGTGCAAGGCCTGACCAATGCTGATGATGGAGGCGGGAGGAGTGTGCTTGGGGGGCATGCCAGGCTCCCACTTGACGCCAGCGCTCTGCTCCCAAACCTGGAAGACACGAGCGTAGGTACGCCAGAGAGTGGAGATGGCAGTCTTTCGGCAGCCCTCGTAAGAGTGTTCGGCGAAGGGCGCAACAATCTCAATGGTCTTCTCAACGAAGCGCTCGAGGTTGCTGCTGTTGCACGAGTTGGCGATAACGTCACCGACAACGTCAAGAGCAATCTCCTGCTCGAGAGCAACGGCGGTGACAGCACCAAGGTCGTCAAGGTCCTCAATGTCATCCCAGTCATCTTCGCCGCCAGTGGCAATGTCAAGATCATCTTGGTTGTCGGGAACCTTGACCTTGATGCGCTTGCCTCCGACAACGACGGATCCATCGCCGAGCTGGCTGGGGTCAATGCCAGGAAGATCGATCTCCTCGTCCTCGAGCTCCAGAGAAGCGGCGAGGCCATTGAAAACGCCATCCAGGAAGTGATCGAACTGCTCACCGTAAACCTTGGACAGGTTCGACCAGAGAATGAAGCTAGTCTCCTTCAGTCTGGGGTTGTCAAGTCCGAGAGCCTCCTCGCTGGCCTTCATCAAATCCACAACATAAGGCTGGAAGGACTCGGCTCCGACGGCAATGGCGATACGGCCGAGACTGTCGCAGGTGGAGCTGCGGAGATCCATGGCCTCGTCGTTGTCCTTGATGGTGACATACTTGGCCAGAGACTTCATGACGTCAGGGAAAATAGGCTCGAATTCCTTGCCCATGGAGGACGCAATGGCGCCGACAGCAGAAGCAGCAGCAGCCTTCACACCGAAGTCGTCGTGGTCAAGGAGGCGGACCATAGGTCCAATCAGGTTGGGGCCGTACTGAGCCATGATCTTGGTGTCGATGCCGTCACCGAAGGTATCGAGGGCTCCGCAAGCACATCGAATGATGCTGACGTTCTGCTTGTCAGAGGCGCCCTGGGAAGCAGCCTCGAGGTTCTGCAGAACAGCTGAGATGATTCGCTCATGGTGAGAAGCCATCTCGTCGGCCATCTCGTCGGCAAGGTGAATCAGGCCGACAAGGGCAGCGTGCCTGACTTGACCCTCAGAGTCGCACAGGAGGTTGATGATTGTAGGCAACAGGGGCTCCAGCTGGGTAGAGATGAAGTCTGGGGCGCCCTCAGCAGCGTTACCGAGGGACAGCATGGCTGCCATACGGAACTGGGGGTTCTGGTGGGTGGCAAAGCCAGGGAATTGCTCGAGCAGAGGGACAATGACCTGTCGGGGGGGCATCTCGTTGGAAAGAGCGTCGATGAGGCTGATGGCGGTCCTGGCAGGGGACATGTCTTCCTCATCGTCGGAGTCAAGCTCGGTAACAATGTGCATGGCCTTGATCATGAGGTGCGAGGCCATATCCTTCATAGCCTGGATCTTCATGCGGCGATAGCGCACAGCCTGGATGAGGAAGGCAAGAGCCTGGGTACGAGCATCATCCTCGGCGTTCTGGTTGGCGGCAAGGTCGACCATGAACTGCAAAAGATCGCGCAGGTGCACGCCAACAAGAGCAGAGTCGTAAGCGATGAGAGAGTGGAAGACCTCGAAGACGACTTTGTAGCTCTCCTCATCCTCAGCCTCGACGGTAGCCTTGAGAATGTTGACCATGGGGGACAAAAGGCCCTGAATGGCCGCAACGGCCTGGGCATCCTCCTCGGGCTCGATGATCATCAGGATGGCACCGATAGCGCGGACCATGTTGATTCGGACCTCCTTGCTGTCAGGATCCTCGATCCTAGACTGGAAAAGCTGAAGCAGCTGGTGGGTGTGGTCACTGAAGTGGGTGGGGTCATCCTCGAGCATGGCAAAAAGGACGAAAGAGCCAACCTCGCGAGCAACGACGTTGTCGCTGCTGTTAAGGGGAAGCAGCTGCTTCAGGAACTCCTCGCCTTCGCCGTTCTCCATGTCGAGACCGACGATGCCCGCCAACAAGCGTGCCAGCGCATGGCGGGTAGGGGCGGAAGACTCCCTCAGGGAGCCCTCGAGAAGATGCGAGCGTGCGAGCTCACGCTTGTCTTGAGGGGTGGCCTCCCAGTGCTTGGGCACCAAGCGCAGAGCCTGGACGGCGGCGAGCTGACGGACAGGGCCATCGTTGTGTGTAAGGGCAATTTCGACGAGTAGGATGAGGGACTCGGCCTTGGAGTAGTAGTTCTTCTGGAGGTCGGCGGTGACGGCCTTGACCTGCTCCGTGTTGGCTTCAAAAATGTCAGTTTGTGCAACCCGAAGAGCAGCGGCGGGGTTGTGGGAGACTCACGAACTTGGCTCCCCTGCAAGAGCTGGGCGAGCTTATCCTTGTCCATCTTGACTAATTATCTGACAGTTCTGACGGTTCCGTAGGACTGCTTTGTTGGACAGATAATCAAGACCTGCGCCTTGCTGTGGATGAGATGGACAGAAAAGGTCGCGAGGGTTGCACGCGGCAGAATTTATGGTGGGCTACCGAAGGCAAGAAAAAAAAGAAAAAAATCTCGAGGATGCCCCGCTCAGAAAAAATTCCATCAGGGGTCGACGCCCACTAACCCCGCTGTACCATGGAGTGCTGATAAGATGAAGTGCGCCAGAAAAGTACCCAGAGGTATTGCACCCGTTGTAAACTGCGCAGAGCCAGGCAAGTATTCGGCCCAAGTACCTCCTGATACTTAGAGGACCCTGAGGCAGCAAATGAAGCTCTTCATCATGAGAGTGGAGGGCGTGAAAGTCGGCATTAATTCTGCACCGAAAGACACTCGCTCATTCGCCAGCCAAGTCAACAGATGACAAAGGCCTCTGTTGCTGAGGCTACCCAAGATCTGTGCTGCGTACGAAGTTCAACTGGGGTAAGCGGCCTCCACTTGAGGGCAGCCCAGGCTAGCAGAGATGATGATATGCTGTGAAAAACATCGCCTTTGATATTGACGTGAAGTTTGCAACAAACATCACCCTTCTCAGCGGTCCACGCCGTGTGTCTGTTGTATTGGCTGAAGGTGCTTGATCCCGCTGCTGTCTGAGCTGCGGGTCAACTGAGATAATCCGGCTCGGTCAGTATCCGGCTGTGCCAGTGCGTGCGTTATATCCAGAGGATAGTAATCTCATAGTTGCTGGTTTCGCCATGTTGACGGCGATCCTTATACGCGGTCCCGGAGGTAGGCGAGAGTTTCAACGCGTGATGATGCCATCAGATTATTGTTATAGCTGGAAGGTATACAAGCAAAGGCTTCATGACGGCTGTGGCACACAGAGATAGGAGCCCACAACTAGCCTATCACAATCTACTGCTGGATTGCTTATTAGAAGCCGCTCCACGGATAAACCAAACTTGTGAGCAATGCCCCAGCACGTATCACCAGTGTGTATCGTATGTTCAGTCGTCTCGGCGGTGCATCCGGAGGCGGGCTGGGGGTTCTCGGCCTGAGCCGGCGCTGGCGCAGTGTTCTTGGAGGCAGCATAGTGCAGATACCAAAACAGAACCAACAGGAACAAGCCAATGAGGACACCGAAGTTCAGCAGAGGCATCATGTCAGCACGCCAGGATGTCTTGGATGACAAGTCTCGTCCAGGCAGGAACGGTTCGGCATCAGCGTCATGGCTGTCACCGCCACCAGAAACACGCGTCAACTGGCCGTACTCACAGCCCGGCGCGCTCTCCCAATAGCTCCCGTCGGCGTCCTGAAATGTATAGACTTGGGTGTCAGCATCGTAGCCGACGCGTGTCATGCCCTCGGGGAGCCGTTCTTCGTCCGTGTCGTAGCGAGAGTATCGAGACATGGTTGGGATGCAAGCTTGGATGGAAGTAGATGAGTTCAAGGGTTGCTGCCAGAGCAAGACACAGTCAATTGAAGTAGAGCCTCAATAATGGTCATCCGCCGAAGATATGCGGACTGTTTGAAGACAAGTCTAAAGGCCCAGACGGCAAAATGGGGGACATCGTCAGATTAAATACGAAACGTAGAGAGGCGCGGTACGAGCTGCCGGACAGTTTCAGCTTTCCGTGATAAGACGACGTAATCACACCTCCATTTAGGACGATAGCTGAGTACCTCGCTAATACTAGCCATTGTGTAGGATTTTGGAGCGGGGTCAGGTCCCGCGCAAGTGCCTGTCATAAGAAGTACCCTGGGAAGTAAAAAGTCCTCCCAAAACACGAGGGCCCAGCCACTCAAATACGATCAAACTGCGTAATTCATTCTGAAAGAAAAGGAGAAAAGAATCAGAACCGGATGAGATCAATCGCGCAAGTAGTCCCCATAGTCTGTCTAATGCTTCAGTATCAGCCAGCTTCACATGGTGATGAAGCAGTACTTATGTTTATGTCTCCCTGAATCAGGTGTGAGTGTGCATCGATAATGTTCAAGTGACTGGGCAAAGAATGACACTGCACTAATACATTAAGAAGCTGTTTGATCCAATGTTCTAGTCGTAACAAGTTTTCATGGCCATTGGAACAGATTTATTACGATTTGATCACTAGTAATAGAGATTGGGATCCTGCTGTGTTCGCTTTTTGCTACACGATTGGCATACAGTGGGTCGACACGAGTTTCGCTCAATGTCGCATTACAAGCCTACGAGAGTATTTAAGTATAGGAACTAAAAAGTCGTAAAATTCTTAAATAAAATATAATAAATTTTAGTTTGTCAAAGAAAATATTAAAGCTTGTTGAAGGAACTATTTAATAGATCATCAATTATAAAATTTAAGTAATTTCAAGGTTTCTTTTTATCATTATACGAGTCTTTTATGGACCAACTGTATCTGCGAGGGCTTACAATTGGGCGCAGGCGATGGTCGTTCAAAACTGGTCGCAAGCCCATGAACGCACGAATAGCGGGTGACTCATTATTTTTGAACCCTTTCTAATGCCCATTGAATCTACAAGCAGAAATTTGGTGAATGGCTGTGTGCAGTCAGATGATGCAACGACATAAGCGCGCCGATATACGACGATTATAGGCCAACTTTGTCACCGCCGGAACTCATGCCTTCTACGAATTAATGCGTCCTGATAGAGTATAGAGATATCATGCCTAGCTTTGGTGCAGTAGTGGTGCAACGAAGTGGTCATATAGTCAACGGAGCGTTGATGCTGTGCTGTGCTAGGACTGGTTGACAGCACGTAAAGATGAGCCGCAGGGCACATCTTTTCTGAGAGAAAGCTGCCTACCGAAAGCGCCTATACAGATATCTACAGTTGGTGAATACTATCTATGGTCGACTTCGTATCATTACAAATGTAGACACTCACGGCAACCCATTTATTCCATTGGATCAACGAGAACGAGGACCAAAACCCGTGTGGTGCGGAGAAAATGGGCTGCGAGCAAAGAGAGAAACAGAACAGAGCCGTGCAATGAATTTCCAAGGGATGTTGAACGGAGAGGCCCTGCCAAGAGATGATTCGTCGAACAAGAGAGACAGAAGAGCGGGTTTCATTGCAATGTCGACAGATGTAACCGAGGTCAGGACAAATAGGGTACAGATTGATAAGACAAATGAATCGGGTGGCATCTTCAGAGGCGTCCGGACATGGCGTGACCTTTATTCCAGTTCTATTGCAGCCGCTGAAAATCTGCTTCATCGCTGACTTGGATGGAGGCGTCGTTTATCTGTTCGGTGTGTGGCCGGAGGTGTATCAACCAGACGAGCTAGTATGAGCTAGTTGCATCGGGCCAGAGCGGACGCATAATTAAGCATATCCGCCTTGGCCCGAACAGGTCAGACCGTCAAGGGTAGCCGTTGCATTGCCGCCGCCGGTTTTCGAGTAACACGGAGGGACGGGCTGGCCTCTTTCTCAGCTCGACCTCATGCAGGTCTCACCGGTTGGCATGCCCTGCAGACTGTTTGATCCACGCGTGGGCATCTATCCTCCCCAGTCGTTCAACTGCCTACTCGGCCTACGCCAAATAGGGTGCACCGGCGAAAGCTCCTCAATCTTCACCTTGGCCCGGTGAAAATTACCTCAGCCAGGAAAAAGGCAAAAGGTCTTTTTGAGCCAAAAGGGTGGCGGGGGCCTCCGGGGCTGGCTGGCTGATTGACGGTGGATTGTGGACTGTGGACTGTGGACATTGGACGTGGAGGTGAGGACCTTGATGGCACGCCAAGACCAGGCCTAGTTCTCCTCGTCCAGCCTCAACCAAGACCCGTGTCTCTGTTTTTCTATGGGGGTCTGCCGTCTGCGCAGCTCAGGCAGGCAATAATCACCGCACAAAAGGACCGGTCGCCTGGCATGAGTGGAGGAACCTTGACGTTAGTCGTCCGTTGGTCGATCAGAGCGAGCACACGACGAGGAAGCTCGTACTCGTCAGCCCTGGCCACCAAGCTGCCAGACCTCCATCCCGTTCTTCCTATTTAACCTGCGCCGCTGCTCATCCCGGATCCTACCGTGCCTTGTCTTGCCTTGCCTTGCCTTGCCTTGCCTTGCCTTACATTAGTCCAAGTCGCCTCTGCATCTTGCATATTACGTCTCCCCGAACTTGCCTTTCCCACCCTTAGTTCCTCAAGACGCATCCAGCCAATCCAACTTCAAGATGAAGACTTCCACCGTTCTCGTGGCCATGCTCGCCTCCCTCCCTCTGGCCTTTGCCCAGTCCACGGACCTGGCTCCCAGCCCTACCGAGTCCATTGGCTGCGAGCCGCACGGCGACCACTGTAAGTGATGCATCCTGAAGTCATCCGGTCATTAGGGTTCCCAGGCTCACCCAATTTCAGGGCACTGCGATGGTCCTCGTGAGACCGTGGGTGGCCCCGTCGAGACCTCTCCTGCCGCCGAGGACGACCACGACCACGACCACGATGACGATGACCACGCTGCTGGCTCTGGCTCCTTGGCCCCCAGCCCTACCCAGTCCGTCGGCTGCGAGCCTCACGGTGACCACTGTAAGTCGTTGCCCTATCAAGCCTCGTCTGTTTCCTATGGCTTGTCGGTTGGCTCCTGACACAATATAGGGCACTGCGATGGACCCCGAACCGAGGCTGAGGAGCACGCCGCCGGCACTGGCTCCCTCGCTCCCTCTCCCACCCAGAGCGTCGGTTGCGAGCCCCACGGTGACCACTGTAAGTCCTCATGTGCATCTTTTGTCTTCCGGTTCGGCTTTAACACAGACACAGGGCACTGCGACGGCCCCAGGACCACTCCTGCCCCTGGCACCACGCCTGGTTCCAACGCAAACAACGATGATGACGATGCTGACGATGCTGACGACGTTACCACGACCACCCAGCCCGGAGCTGCTGCCACTGCTCACGCTCTGCCCCTGGCTGGCCTCCTTGCTGCTGCTGTCCTCGCTCTGTAAATAGATACCAATACGCCAATGGGTCGCATCACCTCAGACACTCTGAAGGGCGAGCCAAGTATCTTTTGAAGCAAGAACATACGTTCTTCTTAGAAGGAAGTGGGCTCTCGTCAACAAAAGTTCATGTAAATATTGTTATTCAAGGCGACGTCCACGCGTCATCTTGATACTTGGGGAAAATGACAACCAGCTCGGTGTACTGCTAGAAAGCAGTAGACAGAAGAGCTAAGGACGGATGCAGGGCTACGTTGAATAGAACCAATTGAACAAACCCATTGTTCATGGCCCACTCGAAATACACGCAGTATATATAGCGTCAGATGTAGGGATTCACAAGGCCCTGAAAACATTGGAGTCCGTAGCATTTTAGGCCCTGTTCAAGATGCGACGCCTGAGTATGTCCATCTTCCAGATCGTCGTGTTGCCCCTCAGGGTCACTGTTCTTCAGGTTCAGGACCAGTCTTGCTCATCCATGTTTTTCCTAGCTTCCTCGCTGCCAACATGAGATCCTTGATCTTTCATGTCAATCATGACATTATTGGAGTTCATCCCACTGTCGGTCGTGTCCAGGTCGGGTTCGTTGCCATAATGTCTTCCTTTGTGGCGTCGACCCAGTCGATTTGAACCAAGTCGTAGTGCCCACTAGAGGCAACCATTACTGGTCTCACCCATGAGATTACTGAAGACAAAACTCGCTCTCCTCTGTGGAACAACTTGGGCTTGGTGTTCAATTCCTGTTACGGCACACAATGAGGAGGATATCAAGGCATTGGATACGGTCGATCTTATTATCCAGGTCCTACTCAGCTCTACTCAGAAGTACTAGGCAAGTAGGTCACGACAGGCTTCAAGTCATGAGACCCGGGATGTGACAAGTGGAACTACACTTTGCATCCACAGGAGCGGCCACTGCGAAACGATAGCGGCATTGGCAGGCGAAGGGTCTACACGGAGAGAAATGACAGTTACGAAGCAATCTGGGAAATGATACCCCATAGCTAGCTAAAAGACAAATTTGCGTTGGGGAAGCATCCTCAATCACGCTTCGCTCGTGCCGCTTGGATCCGGCTGGCCATGCCAGGAACCTTGAAGAAGAGCGCAACAAGACCTTCTGCCACTGTTCGAGGCAGACACGTCGCCACCCAGGCAATCGTCGACATGCCTCCAAGCCAGTACCAGTCCGGCGTGCGCCCGATCCATCCCCCCAGCCACCCCTCCCCCTTGAGGGCCTGCGTCACAATTTTTTCGGCGAACAGCTCGGTGTCCATGGTCATGGTTGTCTGGCTGAAGTTCTTGCGGCGCTCAAACATGTCCAGGGCCGGCTGGTAGATGGAGTTGGCCGGCAAGTCGCGCTCGCCGTGGCTGGTGATGTTGGAGCGGACGGTGCCCGTCATGGCAACCATGACGCGGACGTTGAAGGGCTTGAGCTCCATCCGCAGCACGCGCGAGTACTGGTTGAGAGCCGCCTTTGTCGAGGAGTAGACGCTGCCAAAAAGGTAGGGGATGACGGAGCTGGCTGATGAGATGTTGATGATGAGGCCGCGGGCGGCGATGAGCTGGTTGATGAAGGTCTGGCACATGAGCATAGGCCCAAAGACATTTGTATCGTAGGTGAACTTGGCATCTTCCAGCTCAAAGTCCACGGCTGGAATGGTGTGGGTCCGGCCACTGTTGGTTGTCAGTGACATGACAGGAGGGATGGACTAGTGAGCATACGCGTTATTGATGAGAATATCCAGACGACCACCGGTGATCTTCTCGACCTCCTCTTTGGCGGCCAAGACGCTCTCCTTGCTGGTCACATCGAGGCTGATGGCAGTCATGCCCATAGAGGCCAGTTGGCTGAGGACCTCGGCTTTACGAGCCGTTGCAATGACATGGCAGCCTGAGACGTGGTCTGTTGAGCCGGGTACCGCTAGGTGTGACCTTGAAGTCGTTGGGAATGAGATTACGAACCTCGCTTGTGAAACTCAACAGCCATGGCATACCCAAGGCCGCCGGGCGTACACCTGTCAAAAGGATCCCAGTCAGCACCTCCACTCCGGATGCGGACGTAGCGCGTAGTGGCACAAGGAAGGGGTTGCGGACCCTGTGATGAGTACAGTCTTCTGAGACGTCATGTTGTCGAAGATCACCCAATTGAAGGTATCTGAGACGTCTTTCTATGGATACTGGACGTGCCGAGAGGCTCAACTGGAGACGCGTTGGCAAGACAAGAAAACCACGGCCTCGCTCGGGAGCGGCTGTTGGCTCTGTTCTACCCTACCCGCGACGTTGCACGAGGACACCGTTTAGGCAGGTGGGGTCGGCGGAACACAGAGGCTAACCTTTCCGTGCCGTTGGGTCAATTCAATCCGACGTTGCGGCGCAGTCATCTATCCCCATCCTCCACTAATTAAATCATACATCAACCTCAATCAATTGCGTGTCAAAGCGCGGCAAGGGCCACGCCAGCCCAATGCCACAAATTCGATCCCCGTTGCAATGAATTAATGTCAATGTAAAATAACATAGCAAAGCATTATAAGCCTTTTTGCTTGAGCCGCTGAACTTTGCTGAAGAAGAGAGTGACAACTGCATTGACGGGCGCAGGGTAACCCGCCGAAATTGGCCTCACCAATGTTGTTTCGTAGTCCATTGGTAAGAATCTCGTGCAATAATAGAATATAAATCTTTTAATTCTCTAATATTATAAGTATTAATATATTTTTTTCTAAAAACTGAGAAAAGCTCTTTAATAATAAATTATTTATTTAATATTGAATCAAGACTTTTATAATACCTTGTTGCTTCTTCAATTACTTACATGATAGATTTATCACGCAGCACCAAGCGAAATTTATGATAAGATACTTACCATAATATACCATTCTCCTCACGCAAGTTACAAAATGCATGACCGTCACAGAGAAAGCTTTTGAATATTGATGTTTCCCACAAGCTGGAGTTTCCGACTCGGAAAACCGATTCGCCAATTGCTCCATCCAAAGTGAATTGAATACATGATGCAGTGAGTCACCAACAACGCGACAAGGACCTGAATCCTTCCTGACATGCCTCGGATCTATTTCATCAGAGCTTCCGCGCCGTGAGTCACGCCGCGGCCTGCGCAAACCCACGCGTTCGGGCCCTCCAACGCCAGCTCAACGCGATGTCATGTGCTTCTTGAGTAGGACCCCAAGCTAATGTCCCTCCGCGTGGGGATAGGAGACCCAACCTCAACAAGGGTCCCTCTGACGATGCTGCGTTTTGTTGAGTTGGCCGGGTATCTTTCTCCGTGTCGCTGACAATTGCACCAGCATCCAACGCGGCCAGACAACGCACAATGCGGTGAGTTCATTATAATCGCTCCGCTTTCTGGGCAATGTGAAGTCGCCGGCCGACGGCAGGATCATGCCCCATGGGCAAGGCTGAGGTATAAGTAATGGCGTATCGTGACATCTAACCACAGAGGCATCTTCACCAATCCTCGTTAACCATCGCGTGTAAAGAACCTGATTCAAAATTCCTCGATAATCCTTCCTCATCATGTCCGTTACAAGAGTTGATCCTGACTTCGCCGAGCACCTCAAAGCCCTCGGCCCTCCACCTGCTGGCTCGCCGGTGACCAACGTCCTCGAGTATCGCGAGAAGGCGAACAAGTTCATTGGCGGCCTTCTCTCACTGCTCCCCGGCTCAGACGATGTCATCGAGACCAGGCACACTGTCAAGTCCTACGATGGGGCCGAGGTCACTGTCTACCGTTTCGCGAAGAAGGAAGCGACACAGGCGACGGAGCCCCAACCCGCACAGTTCTACCTCCATGGTGGAGGCGTCGTGTCGTGCCCCATTGACGGTGTCTGTCGTCCCGGTGTTGTGCGCCATGTTGCTGAGACGGGCGTCCAAGCCTTTGCCGTTGAGTACCGTTTCGCTCCAGAGTTCCCCTTCCCTGCGCCCGTGGAAGACTGCTACGCCGCGGTGCAGTGGGTGCAAGCCAACGCAGAGGAACTCAACGTTGACCCCTCGCGGCTGATTCTCTACGGCCAAAGCGGCGGCGCCTGCCTCGCTGCCGGCGTGTCCCTGATGGCCCGGGACCGCGATCTCTCCCCGAAGATCGCAAAGCAGGTCCTCGTCTACCCGATGCTGGACGATCGGTCCAAGGCAAAACCGGACAGTGCGTGGGAGGCCGTCGTCGCAGAGTATCGTGTCTTCGTCAACCTTTGCTGGGACGCTTACGTCGGTGCTGAGAACAGCGGCCGGCCCGAGGCCGATGTGTCTCCGTACGCCAGCCCCGCGAGGGCGGAGTCGCTTGCCCACTTGCCCTCTACATATATCGACTGCGGAACGCTTGACGCCTTCCGTGACGAGAGCCTGGCCTTTGCGGCGAGGCTGGCCGCGGATGATGTAGAAGTCGAGATGCACCTGTACGCTGGTGTCCCACACGTCTTCGACATATTAGCACCCAGGTGTCAAATCGCGCTTAGTGCCGCGGAGAATAGGAAGCGGGCCATTTTGAGTGTATGAATAGATAATAGTTATGAGATAGCGACAGTGTAATCTTTACTTTTGTTTCTTCCGTCTCCCTGATCTCCTCTCGTCTCGTTCCGTGCATTAATCCTTTATAATGTGGCAAAATTCCATGCTGGGCTTTGCATCTGCAGCCTCTAGGTGTTTCCCAAGCGCAGACATTTCTTTCTTAGTACAAAGGTGGCAGCGTCAAGTCTTCAGAATTTGTCACAACGAGGAGGAAATGTCGGGGCAGTGCAGACGTGAAATTAAGGAAATAATGAAATAGTAAATGAATATCAGTTCGACGCCAGTTGCCGCATGGCAACAACCACTTTCCGTTCCAACTCGGCATGACGCCCTGTAGCATGCCCAAATGTAGAACTGTGGTCCATGACTAGTCCATACCGAACCCATGAGTAATACAGCAATAATGAATTAGAAACCCAGCCCTTTGCCATGATAGATGTCGTTTTTTCTCTTCGTTTTCTTCTTTTTCTTCTTGTTCCATTCTTCGTGAGCGACTGCCGCAATTACATGTGCAGCTCGTCGGACCTCGTTGTCATCGACCGTCGAACCATTCTAAAGCTTGGGATCGGACTATTGGAATCGCTAACCGGCGATACGATGTCGACTATGCTTGGAACAGGGCTGTCGGTGGCCAAGGAAGCGCGGCGGGTCATCATCGAGGGCTCTGCATCATCGACGACGGGCGACACGATGGATCCAAGCCGGGCTCTGGCAATTCGGAGTTCCTCGGCCGTGTCCACTGACGGTGCTCGCTCCCGGGGTACAATCATGCTTTCCAGGGCCGCGGCGGATTTTAGCTCGCCGCCAATGTTGACGAGACGAGGGCCCTGGTTCCACCACTGATCCTCGAAACCGTTATCCACAGTCATGAGCGCTGCCGCGAGGGACTCAATCTCGGTAACGCGACCCCTGTCACGCTCCTCGAGTCTGCGAGGAGGACCAAAAGTGCCCCGGTCTCCTGGTTGGCTGGAATGGGTATCGCTGTCATCATCGAGAGGCACAATGAAGCCAGGCGGGAAAGTCGTTGACCAGGGCAAGTCCTCGTCGTCAAGGCGGAACTGAGTTGGATTGGCTTGTAGGGGCCTCGAGCCCGTTGGCTTTGATGGCAGAATTGTTGCAGTCATGGGCTCTGGTTCAGCGTCCCAAGGTGGCGTGGCGTTAGCTGGCGGAGGAGCTGACCGCCCACGCTCCTGGGAAGGCCTGTTCATGGACCGTGACCGTGACCGCCGCTCCCTCGAGGTGGCAGCGTGAGGTGGAGGGCCGGGACGAACCGGCTGTGCATGATGCTGGTGCTGGTGATCCATGGGTCGAGGGTATGTAATGTGATGGCGTCGATGGCCATATTGAGGTGCATAGTACTCTTGGTAGTATCCTGGGTTCTCTACTGTTGCACGAGGCTCGTGAGCCACATGCTGTTGAGGAATTCGTTGATCTGGGGAGATGGAAGATGGGAGATAATTGGAGGTAGCGGCTTGTAGTCGTCGAGGAAGCTGATTTGGCTGGTTTCTGTAACCCCTAGACGCGTACGTTGCCTGTCGACTCTTTGTTGGTTGTCCTGGCGTCCACGACACGCCGAACTCGACGTGGAAATAAACTGCTGGTCGTCCTGCCATGACGAAGATTGTAATAAACCGGGTTGTATGAGTGAGTCTAATGGACGAACTGCATTTGCTAGAATCGAGAAGCTCTTGCTCTTGTAGTTCTAGGAGCGCAAACGCCCCGGACGAACCCACCGATGAAGTTGCTAAAATCGACGAAGCGAGGCGGTTTTTTGGTGCTCAGCCGTTGTTGAATGCGATGATGTCTGGGTTGGAAAGTGCGAGGGCAAGGAAGAGGTTATTAGACTGAGGGCTGTGAGAGGCGGAGTTCACCGGGCGGAGGAGATGGAACCGGGTGCCCTGTGCTGCAGAACCGCCTCAAGTCGGGGTGCCGCCGATGATGAACAGGGCTGATGTGAGATGAAGCGACGAAGAATGAGCAAGATCCGTGGTATGGGACGGGCGGGATACAGATATCAAGACACCTTGGAGGAAAGGGAGACGATGACTTGTACTGTGCCGCTCCGCTCAGAAAGACCCCCTCGTGGGCTAGATCGTACAGTATGTATATATGGATTGCTTCTGCGGTCTGAGATTGGACGGACGAGGCACGGATGGCCGGTGCGTCAGGAAACCCTACCCGGCCAAGGTGCCAATTACTGATTCTGGCGGTCCTTCTCCAGCCAGATACAATAAGAAACTTCTTTTGTTGTTCGCAACTTGCCTGCACTGTAAGATTATGTCCGCTGAACGATTCTATTCGTGCCTTTCAGCCGATCGAGCCTAGTTTGCCGGCGTATGTGTAAGGCCAGACGCAGTAGCCGATGCAAGGAGGACAGGACCCGACTGGGGAAGGGGGTGTTTGGGAATAGCTGGGATGGCCTGGACGACGACGGCGGCCAGAAGGTCTGATTGTCTCGTGATCGCACGCCCCCGGGGCACGACGTTGGAGGAGGAGGAGGAGGAGGGTGTTTGGACCCAGACTTGGCAAGGAGGGGATGTCAGGGTGAGGGAGGGGAGGGGAGGGAAGGGAAGGGAAGGGGGAGGAGAGAGATGGAAGAATGCAGGGGAGAGAAATGATTAGAATGGATTGGTTAGGGTGTGATTATTTTAGGATATTTTGGTCAAAAGAGGGTAAAAGTGTGCTCTTTCGGGGACGAGAGCGCAATACCGACCGAAGAGGCAGGCCCGAAATAACAGCGAGGGAGGCAGAGCAGAGCAAAGCAAAGCAGAGGAACTCTTCACGCGGAGGAGGCAATGCCCATGTGATTTTGTCTTTGGGCGTGAGCTGGAAAGTTATACGACTGACCGAGATTGTTTGTGTGTTGGAGGTGTTGTTGGTCGAGGCCAACCGCCACGACTTTCACGGCTGGGTGGGTAACTCAGAGGCTACAGCACGCACCCCGGGGAGATTTTCAAGATGGGGGGCAAGGCTCTCGAGCACCAACATTGGCCATTGTACGAAGAGCCAACGGCAAAAGGGCAGATGCAGATGCAAATGCAGATGCTGTGTAGGTGCAGGTGCAGGTGCAGTTGCAGGAAGGGCAACGGGGACGGCATTGGTAGATGAGATGACACAGCTACCTAAGGTAGAGGCGAAAGAGGCAAAGGGCGGTGGCGCGTGGCTGTGCCTAGAAATACACTCCCCTGCAAAAGACCATCCCATCACCTCTCACCTCTGGTCTTGGCTCGCCTTACCTAACGCTCCTCTTCCCCTTCCATCGGCTATCTCACCCTTGGAAATATGACATGACGGGCCAGAGAACCCACTGAGGGATGAGCTAGAAGGAGATGGTCGGCTCTTGGTGCATTGGCCCGAACGCTCGGGGCACAATGCTTTATTCTTGTTCACACCGCTGTCGCTTACACCGTTCGACATCATCACCATCATCATCATCACTACCGTGGAGCTCACAGACGTAATGCGCACATGGCCGTCACGAGCAAATCTCCGTGTCCCAAATAACCGCGCTGCTTACCCAGGATACCAACATTCACCCCAACAGCAACTTGTTTCCCTTCGCGCGCAGCTTCAAGAGTGGGTTGCGCAAAGTCAGCCAAGGCTCTCGCGAGCAGCAAACAAACGCAACCGAGGTTTCCCAACACCTTGTCAGAGTCGCATCACCGGCACTCCAGCGTCACATCATTAACCTCCCCGGCAACTTCGATCTCCCTCTGTCGAGACGAAACCCCTAACGCGCATGCGCATTGGGGGAAGGACCCGACCCGGCTCGGTATTACCACGCTGAGGGGGCGCCACATTCGACCCTCTCCTACGTGCGAAGCGGTTGGTCGGTCAGTAAGTGATTCGCGCTGCAAGGTGCCTCAAATTGTCTTTACTTGCCACCCCAAGCCCGGCCCAGAGGGAAACACCATGGGCTGAATTTGTCCCCGAAAGTCGATCCCCTAGAACGGACGTGTAATATCCGCTCCCGCTTGCCCCCCACCCTGGGCTTCCCGCGGACTGCTTGCCTTTTCGTTCTCTAGCAATTACCCTCCGGTCCTGCGTGAAACATCCTATCTGGGGTATCGTGACACCATGGACGCCGACCCCTGCCGTGGGACGGGAAAGGGGGGTGCGAGGCTTGCGGGATTACCACTGTGCCTACAGTATGCGCCGGTATCCCCTTGACGCGCGCGTCTGTGGTTGCAACTGTGCCGTCGCGTGCGTCTCCCTCTCTGCACTCGTCGTCGAGTCGCATTCCCTGTGCCGCGGCGAGATCAGACGTTCTTCGACTGCAGATAGCCCCCCCCCCCCCCCCATCCAAGTCTCACAACAACCCGCAAAACCGGTCAACGTGGCCTGGATCTGGGTCTGTTTTAGCGTCCGCAGCAGCAACATCAGCATCATCATGTGCATACGGCCAGCCACATGGCCGGGCCTCTTCTGGACCTTTGCTAGAAACACAGCCCTCGCGCGCCAACGTGTGCGCCATGAGAGGGGTTTGCGCGACATGAAATTCGAACAATATCCCCCTTGGGGCTAGCACTCCCACGCTACGGATGCGACCCTGTCTGGTTAGACGCTGATAGACTGGCAGTAGCTGTCAATCTTACTCCACATTGTGGATACATGCGAATCCCTCGGTTAGGATCTGCTGGAACCATCGCAGGGATCATCTTCTATTATTAGCAGCGACGCAGCACCAACCATACTGTATGGATACAGTACACCTTGCCAGTGCAGCGGCACATTTTGCCCTTTAATGACACTACAACTCTGCGGACACTTTTGCCAACTGCGACTGCGTCTAAGTTTCCATCAGAATCAGCCTGGGCAGCAACATCACAAGGCTCGCAGCCCCTTTTAACCCGCATTTCCAATATTGGTCGTCACGTTAGCCTCACTAACCCGGGGTGGGTCGCCGCCCCGTCTTTCTCGGCGAGCAACCCCGGCCGGCGGGACCGCGACTTGCCCCGGCGTACCCAATTTCATGGCACTCGAATCCTACCAGCTCCGCGGCCCTTAATTGATTCACTAGAAAGGTATAGTTTACTGAGGAATAAACGACGTAATTAATAAAGTCTTAGGCTTTGACATTATTATTCTAAATGATTAAAGGCATTGTACGTAAAAGATTCCAAGTCTTGCAGCTTTTTACCAGTATTGAAGATGAATTTCGTCCATCTTATCGCTAATACTGCAAGGAAAAATCAAACCCGACAGTCTCTGCTCCTTTAGCCCACCGGCTGGCCCCTATGACGTTCGTCTTTTCCGTAATCCTGGTTCCTTTTTTCAAATGAATGCCCGGCGCGAAGACCCATCACGTCTTATGCATTACTCAGGACATCTTGCGCTGTGGATTTTAGCTTTGCCGCATGCCGAGCTGAAACCGGCACGTACAGTCATGCCATGCCGGTAAGCAAACCGCATACCATAATCGTCTCTTCCGTCATCCGATCTCGATTCCTGCGTTCGCTGCGCTTTGTCGCTAGGGCTGATGCCATTGCATCATAATTGAGATGCCTAAAATTGATTTCTGCTAAGCCATGTGACGCTCTAGAATAGGTAGTGTACAAGCTTTAAACAAACCAGCAAGCCCAAGTCCCCGTCCCCGTCCTCGTCTGGTCGTCCCCGCTGCGAGCCGTCTCACACAGCACTACCGCCGTGCTTGGTCGGTGCCATCGCCTTGCCCGTCGCCGCCTCTGCCCTGGCGGGTCCTCCTTCGTGTGTTTCCCAGAACCTTTCGCGGTATGCGCCCTTGCCACTGACCAAGCCTGCGATATCGAACGGGTCCACTAGCGTCTGCCAGAACGGCCGTGGGTCCTTCAGCCCGGGGCCCTCCACCTCCGTCTCCCCATCCGGCGCAAGATAGATCTTATTGCTCTTCGGCAGGAACATCCTCGGGTGCCTCGCGTTGCACAGGACGTTGTTGGTGAGCATGAGCAGTGCCTCGAATACATAGAAGTACCACTCGTACCGAATTGCTGGCGATATTGTCCACGGGTCCAGGTCAGGGTCGTCATAACGAATCTGCGCGATGCCGAAGTACTCGACAATACGAAAGATGGTTCGGCCGAGGATGAGCGTGGTGCTGATATAGAGCGTGATCAACGGCGTCTGCAGCTTCTTCGCCCTGAGGCCATGCTTCCGGCAAGCCCGGTGGAATGTGATTGACAGAACAAAGAACGATGTCACCACAAAGATCTGGATGAGCAACGACGCTTTTGTCAATGCGTGCCCAAGTTCGATCTGGCTATCCGGAAGACCCTGGTTTGACGACAGCGATGCGCCCCAGCCGTTCAGAGACTCGACAATGGCTGAGATAAAACCAAACGTCGTCAACACACGGCCAGGGTGCAGCGGTGCGTGATACGGCACATAGTAGAGGATTCGTCCAAGGACGTGATAATTCTGCAATTCGAGCATTGGCCTGGACAAGTCCTAAATGTTAACAAGCACTAACAATACCAAGGCCTCGATTGGTGACGACTTACGGAGCACCATACGTAATGCAGATGCTTGCAATGAACATGTTCAGGTTATCGTAATGAAACGCGCCGTAGATGCGCAGGGTAAATCCAGCGGTGAAGAGCAACGAGCAGAACGGCCATAGCGGCGTCAGGAGCCATGACTTGTATCGCCTAAGAACGTGTCAGAACCCATATGATCTAACGTGTAGGACCGAGCAGACTTACACATTCTGCCAGACATGGACAAGGCCCGAGGTGAGAAAGGCAATGGCGAAGAAAATGGCAGCCCCTTTGTTGGGAGCGTAGAAGTAATAACTTCCCGGAACTGATGGCAAGCGTTAGCCATCTTTTCCCAGCTAGGCCTCCTCATTCTCCCTCGGATAGGATTGAGCACTTACCGTATTCGCCGTTCGACATCGTGACTAAATGTATGCTGCTATAGACTTGTGGGCTTGGAACTGCAAGCTCTAGACGATGGAGAAAGTCATCAATTGATGCCACACCTTAAGAGGTAATCATGGTACGCCTGTAGGCACTCAAATTGTTCTTGGCCATGGGGGACTCAACCAGCGACGCGATACTATCACCAAGTCCATTATTCATAGTGCGCGGCAATCCGCCTTTATATAAAAGAACTATCGTACAAGGCAGCAACAATTAATCGACCAATCTCCCGCGTACTTATCGTCTTTGGTTGTTCCGGTATTTCGTGCCATCATTTGATCCTCTCAGCCCTGCAAGAATTGATGTGGCTTGTCCTCGACCAATCGCATCGCTCGCTCAGATACGGACAGGTAGCAATGCGAGGAAACCGAAAGGTTCCAAGCGTTCTTAGCGTTGGCTTCGCCCCAAATCAAATGGCAAGCAAAGTCGCGCATGGTTGCACTTTGCGTCACTTGGCGACGCCCACGCCTATCCTACATGTGCCGTCTTTTCAGCTCCCAGCCCCGATTGCCCTTCGACGCACCGTAAAGCTCGCAATGGCAATTTTTGCCTTGAAAGTTTTGAAGAGCTCATTGGCCGACGCGACGATTTCTTATAATCCTTGACACAAGCTTGTTTCATTCTTGTGTAGAAAACATACCGAAATGCGCACCTTTATCGCAGAGCGCATCAACGCCTCTTGTACAATCTCATTCTCAGCTTGCCGCAACGCCATCTGTTGCTCTCTGGCTCTGTCGGATATGAAGCCTTGCACAATATTTTGCGTGCGCTGCAGCTTGCAAGAGGTAACAGCACCCATCGCAGCTGCACCGGTAGATCCTTGCCCAAGTCCCAAATGAATTCAGGGCTGAGTAGAGTACAAGGGGAGTACCAAAGCAAGACTGCTCCGTTACCAGAGGTGTGAAGTTCCTCTTCTATGTGCTATGTGCATAGACCAACGCATATTTCAAGCTGTGATGTTGGGTTCATGTTTAGATGCCATCCCAGTTCGTAAAATTTGTACCAGGTCCTTTGCTGGTCCGTTGTCAGCTGGCTTCTTGATACGGCATTATTCAATGAGCTTCGCTGCCCAACAGGTCTACGAATGGCCTTCGCTCGCACCTGGATCATCAGCTTCGTCGTCAGAGTAGTCCCATTGCACTGGAATCTGCTCGCCATCCGCTCCATAACCGTATTCTTGACCTCTCCATTGCCCCGAAGCGATCTTGCCTGCAACCTTGAGCATCAAGGCGAGCAGATGCAGGGGCGGTCCGAGCAGCACAGCACAAGTCTTATTGATTATGGCCATCGGTATCTTCTTCATTGCCTCTAAGCGGTTGTTGTTGTAAACCAATGACTTGTTGGCCACTGACGATGGGAGAATGATACTGGTTGCTGGAGGCAGAGGGGACAGCGCGCGGCGCCGCAAGGATCCGAAGCTTGCAGGGGCACGGTGGATGGGCCTGGTACGCTCCATTCCATAAACAGCCGATAAACTGTCCTCCACTTTCGAATTCTGGTCCTCTTTTTCTTCATCATCATCATCATGGGCCGATACAGAATCATCGGGCGCGGTGGTAGCGCTGCGCTCTGAGCTTTCACTCTCTGTATCTGATGAATCATCATAAGGCTGCTGTCGCAACTTCGCTACCACATCCGATCGCGATATGGGTGGAGATGGCAGCAGAGCTGCATCTGGAGAGTGCCATGACTCTACGCTATGAAACGAATCCTCGGATTCCGTGGAAGAAACGTCCCCAGGATCCTCAGCCTCTGTGACAGGAACAGGAATGGGAGGTTCCGGTATAGGCACTGCCATATCAAGGACAGATTGCCGAGTCGGTGTCACCCGCCTGATCGAACCAAAGCCCGTCGAGCGCCGCAATCTTACCTTCCTCTGTATGCTCTGATTCCCAGCGCCCACGTGGATCTCCAAGTCAGACCCCATTGATTCACCAGGTCCTTTAGACATTACTTCGGGCATCTCGATTGGATCATGATTCGGCGATGCTTTTTGTGTCAATACTGATTGGTCATGGTCATGATTGCTTTCGATCCTGACAGAATCATGCTTATCAGGCTCTGAGGTATGCAAGCTGGCTGGGGTATCCAGCTGACTCGTCGTGGTAGGCTCGGGCTGTTTCGAAGTTCTCCATGGTGATGTTGCTCTGCCATCAGGTGTCGCAGACTTCGAAGCAGAGCTGATGCTCATCGTGGGGGTCACAGGAGTCTCGTTCTCACTTCGCTCGTCGAATTGCTTGACGAGAGTAGAAACAGTAATAGCGCTATCTGAGACTGCCCTTGTTTCTCGTGCAAAGACAGTCAGACCCGCGCTTCGCTCAGATCTGGTCGTGGATACTGGGGATGCGTCTCGACTTGCGGGGTTGGAGTCAGTGGAAGCTTCAAATCCTGAGGGGTCGAGTTTTATATCCATAATCGGGGCCGTGTGCGTATGAGCTGCGTCCAATGGCCGTCCCGGTGGTGTCGAGGGCGGTCCGCCCATATCTGGAAGCGACCGTCTTACAGGCTTCCATGGCTTCTTCTTAACTGGCTCCTGTGGTGGTTCTGGTAATAGCACGGTGAAGGTTCGTTTGAAAGGGCATGGCGTCTTTTCGAACTGGAGAATGGTGTCGAGAACTCCCCTCAGATTTTGTGCCAATTGCTGGTTTTCCGGGTCGTCCACAGATAATTCTAGCCTCCAATAGTTCGGTCGACGTATTTGTAATACGAATCTGCTGTTCGCTTCGTCTAAACACCAGGACTGGCTTTTGGGGAGGATCGGCTGCAGGGCTGAACCACAGCTCAGGAAGGCGACGGAGGCAGGCGCACGATAAATTCGGAAAGGTCCTAATAGTTTGTGCGTTAGTACTCAGTAGCAAATCGAGGCCTCGGGGTGTAAGTACCAACGGCAATGGTTCGCTCTAGCTGCGATGACCACGACAGCGTGCCGACCTCCTCCTTGTCGACCACATCTGTCCCACGACTGGGACTTCTCGAAATCGCCCGAGCAGAGGCGGTGAATGCGACGATCTTTATATTGGGATGGTAGTATAGCGTCTCTACAAGAGCGCCAGATTGTGACGAGGCTTCATGGCGAGTGTGAAGTGATATCGGGGTTGTCGCAACTCGGCGAGGGACTCGCCAGCCTGGGCCGGAAGCCGACGGAGCCTCCATGTTGTGGTTGGTTATAAGCATCAATTATTTGTCGCACGGGGTCGATCAGTAGTCTAGGTGCACCGACATGACGGAGTATCAAGCCGGCATTCATACAAGAGCTACCATGACGTTGGGTTGAGGCGTCGAATCCGTGTCGCGGGCAATGTCGTGCCGGGTCTGGATTTTCGAGCGCAGCATGCAAAGTGGCGCTTAGCTAGCCGCTCTCAGATAGGGGGTGCGAAGTCGGCAACAGCCTCAGACGAGTGAGACAGGCCTCAGATCTTGGACCATTCTTGATGCGCAACGGTTCGATAGATAGAACGGAGAATTGCGACTATCCGATGCTACCGGACAGTTTGCGAAATCCTGTTTCGGGAGAGTGGGAGCGTTGGTGGTACGGGGTTTATCAAGACAGGCCTTATCTGAGCTACCTTGGCCAAGCTGTGTTTTGCTGTAGGGTAAGTTGCACATCCGAGGGGCGCGAAGCATACTGCAGTGAACCTCATTTGCCTGCCATGAGAAAGGGTTCAGAAAGAAATTATTACTATGGCTCTGCTTGTCGCATTGTCGCTCTGCTTCCCAAACTAGCTGATGCGTGAGTCCGTCTGTAACACGACTCAAATGTATGGTAGAATAAGTGAGACCCCAGAAAAAAGAACCGAACCACTAGCATTCTCCTTGTATGTCACCTTTCACCACTGGCTAGATTCACAACTAAGCTGATTAAATAATTCAACATAGAGTAGCTGAAGTAAAACCAAGATTTTTCTCTGAGGACGAAACAAAGTTTTAGGAATAGCTTCAAAAGAGACGACAAGCTTTGCAACCTCGCTTCCATACTACCTTATGGTGAGGGCGGGGCGAAAGTGAGGGTATCTTATCGGTTGATTGTTTTTTAATCAATCACATGTCTGGTGGCCCTGTAGCTCCAGTATTCAATGGAAATTGTAAGACTGCTACATACCTCTCAACGGGCTGCGAATCGCAACGCCAGGTGGCCTTTTGAACCCAAGATTAAGAAAGCCACTGTGACCTCAACTGCCTGCATCCATATCTTCCTTCGCTTACGCCTGAGGTAAGGTATTGCGAGCTTGAAAGACGCAACGTAACTTACCTTGTCCAGGCACTTGAATTGTGGATGCTAGTGGGCTAGCGGCCTACGTCATCACCTCCCCACGTTCAGGTACCAGCACACGACACACCAGAGCTATTACTTACGACACCACCAAACACATCAACACTCAAGCTTGACCAACTCAAGTCTGGTATTCGCACACCGTGACACCCTTAATACCAAGAGTATTCGAGTTGTGCATTTCCGACCATTCCGTGCCCCAGGGATTGAACTCAGGTCGTCACCATGGCATCCGCCGACAAGCTGCAGGCGAAGGCGGAGCAGTTGAAGAGGACGGTCGAGGACAACGTCGACAAGGAAAAGCTCAAGGAGAGGTTCGACATCTCCCATTTCGACCTCAATGCTGTCATCCGTGGCATGCAGCTTACGTTGGTCGGAGGTATGTCGAATCTTACCGCAAACCCCTGCCAGCCCTTGCTGATCCCCTACCTCTAGCTCACAGAGCCTTGCAAAATCCCGCCATTTTCACAAGCGAGCACTATCGACAGGCCGCCGCCGCCGTTGTCGCAGGCTTGGCCATCCGCTTGATAGTTTCCATTCCGGTGAGATGCCACTCCGCGGACTACTTCCTCCTTCCTTCGTAAGACGTGTTGGCTAATGTCTCAAACTTGATGGGCTGTAGGTATTGGGAGTGAGGGTCCTTCTTTGGTTCATTTCATTGTTCTACTCGCTTGAGTCGGTGACATGGGACAACTCGATCATCGATGGCTTGAATTTCATTGAGGAATATGTTCTTCAAGTTCCTTTCTTCCTCATGACATTGATGCGTTATGTGGTCCCCACTTTGGACAACCTGTAAGTGTGCCCTCTTCTTCCTTCACCCACAATGTTAACTGTGAGATAGGTTTATGCAGTCGCTGCAGTGGGTTGATATGACTTATGTTCAAAAGCACAAGAATGAGGCTCCTGACCACCTTCGGGACATGTACTATCCTAACCTCAAACAATACTCAAGTTCTGACGCCTCTTCTCATGAGAAAGGAAATACCACTGAGGCTATTACACGTTTCCTGCTCCGCTTCGGACGCAAGGGCCTCATCTCATTGGCTGTCTTCGCGTTGTCATACCTTCCTTTCGTTGGACGATTTGTGCTCCCCGCAGCGAGTTTCTACACCTTTGACAAGGCGGTAGGTCTAGGTCCGGCGTCATTGATCTTCGGCACCGGCCTGTTCCTTCCTCGCAAGTACCTCGTCGTGTTTCTGCAGACGTACTTCTCATCCAGAAGTTTGATGAGAGAGCTTCTGGAGCCCTACTTCGCACGCGTCAAATTCACGAAGGAGGAGAAGCGGGCTTGGTTCCATAGCCGTGGAGGAGTTCTCTTCGGTTTCGGACTCGGTTTCTACGTCTTGGTCAAGGTCCCGCTTGTCGGTGTCCTCATTTACGGCATTGCCGAGGCTTCCACAGCTTACCTGATCACCAAGGTTACGGACCCTCCGCCACCGCCTGCGGAAATGAAGGCTTACACAGCTAGCCAGACGGTTTGGAGAAACAAGCACGATTTCCTCAACCTCTCTCTGGCGAACTTGGATGCCCCACATGGTGAGGCATCGGCCAAGCCTACGTCCACGTCGAAGTTGGAATAAATTAGCTAATTACTTTGTCTCACAAAAACAAACCACTGCCATGTGGTTGCCAATACGGGAAATAAGGTATAGAATATCAAACCGAAATAGATAAACCAGTGAGAAGTTACCCACGATGCTCAGTAGTCTCTCATACTATCGCTTGATGTGCTGCCTCACCTGGTTGGCGCGGATAAGGATGCAACATTACCGTAGGTCGATATAACTTTCGCTTAATGCTCTATCTTGAACTTATTAAAGTCAAGTAACTAACAGAGCAAAAAGCATTTAATAATTATAAGTAAACGTTCAATAAATATTTTATTATTGAAAACATTTTAAATACTCTTTAAAAAATTAATAATTATAACACTAAATAAATAAGGATTATGGTCCAGTACTATATAAAATTATTCTCTAATACTTATGACTTATTAGGGGTAAAGGCACTGTCTATACTCTATATTAAAACTCATGGTCACAAGCCGATTAATTTGTTCAAGCAAGGTGTTGCAAAGATCCTGAAGAAGCCAAGATCTCGAATACAGAATGTGTTTGGGCCTTTGTTGGAGAAGTGAAAGAGAAACAAGAGAGGAACATGACTGCAGTGGCATGATATATTGCCAACCATGTAAGGGGCAAGCCGCAGCTGTCAAGCGAAGGCCAGGTGAATCTGCTCCAACTTTGGCTGCAATATTGGCTGTCAGCTCGCATAAGCAACGTAACGGAAACTCTGGAGGTAATTACGTGTCGAACTAGACTTTTGAAGTCTCGATTGCTTGCTTGTTGCGCGATACCCGAACTCGCCAAGGTACTCAAGCTCTTCGATTTGAACACCAAACACACCCTCAACGCTACTTAAGCCTGCTAGTCGCACATTCATCGAGGCGGCGTAACGGAGATGCATAATAAAATAGTAAAGATATTAGCGGCTTAGTATAGGTCGCGAGCCAGCCCGCCTAAGGGAAGGCCACGATAAGACCCATGAATCTCATGCTGATGCATCATTATACAACCTGATTGACTGAGCAAGCTGGGATCAACCAGATTCTCCAAGAAATATGGTCACCCCGAGGATATGTTCCATCAATGCAGTTCCTTATTGCTACCCTGGTAGTCCCCTACAAATCTCACTTCTTGTATGTCAATCCACCACCAAAGCTGTGTTCACTGTTTTCACCTCCATTCTCCACTTTACCCTCTTTAACCCCTGTTTCAAAGGCACAGCTACCCATATCCTGTTTCTTTGCTGGTTGCGATGGAGAAATGTCGAAGTCGAATATGTCCATCGGTAGACCCATAGTTGTGCAAGCATTGGGAATGTCCACAATACCGGCCACGTGCCCTTGGACTGGGGCACACGAAAGTAGGAGGTAGATTTGATAATCACTGTATCCAAAGCGACGGAGATACTCAATACAGCCTATTGTTTCTTTCAGTTAGTACTAGATTGGTTCTCGAAGCTTGGGGACCAGTGTACATACGGAGACTCGTCTGGCGGTACGCCGTCGTGACGTCCATGTAGTGTTGCTTGCCGTGAGAGTCGACGCTGAAACCCTCGAAATAGATGTGCCGACCTGGTCCGAATTGAGGCTCAACTGGACCCGGGATGTAGATTGGAGACTTCAATCCAAGATCCGCCATACCATTCTTGATGACCTGGGTGATGTGTCAGTTCCTGTAATCCATCACTACTAAATGAGCCGTCTTGCCTTGAAATTGATTGTGATGACGCCAGCCATCTCAATGGCTCCACAGAAAGATATCTCGCCGTCGCCCTCTGTGAGCGCTGTCAGCAAGGCCAAGATACCATAAGAAACACTAAACGAGCCACATACGAGAGAAATGCAAGTCGCCGACACTAAATTTGGCACCATCCACATGAACCGGAAGATAGACCTTGCTGCCACGGCTGAGGTTCTTGATGTCACAGTTTCCTCCGTGCTCTGGTCGCCCAGGGACGGTTCTCGCTCCCTCCCGTCCGACTTTGGCCTTGGCCGACTCGTCCGCGGAGCCAGCATGAGCATTATGAGGCAATGGCGGAAGTGCAACCTCGCGATCGAGCTTGTTTGCCTTGATGAGATCTCCTTCTCGCTTGTTCCATGTTGCTAAGACTTCTGCAGAGGGGGCGCAGCCGAGGATGCCGGGATGAATCAGGCCAGCGAACTTGACATGCGGAATATGGCGTGAAGTACAGTAAATGCC
Organism: Paramyrothecium roridum; assembly: GCA_003012165.1. Lineage (NCBI taxonomy): Eukaryota > Fungi > Ascomycota > Sordariomycetes > Hypocreales > Stachybotryaceae > Paramyrothecium > Paramyrothecium roridum. The sequence goes on from PXOD01000526.1 coordinate 81,922, forward strand.
TTCAAAGTCCCAGATTGCTTTGGCTCTAGGCGGATAGTTAATTATGTGCTAACGGATACTAAATTGGGGAATGGTCATGCGACAAACGTCTTCACGCCCTCTCGGGGTGTTTTTACTTACGCGGATGGGTATATCTCATCCAGGAAGCCCCCACCATTTCGACGATCGAAGATACCAGTGAACCCCCATGGTTGGTCTTGGAATGGCTGAACGTCCATGATTTCGACCAGCAGAATGTCGCCTGGCTTTGCAGATTCTACCTCGAATGGCCCAGTGAGGTAATGGATCTTGGTGAGGTCAACATTGCGAACATCGTCGGCGGTGTCATTGTTCTTGATTTGTCCTCCCGTCCTGGCATCCCGTTAGTGTGTACCAATGACGTTGTGCTATTCGACTAACCAGTCGACGCATTCAATCTTAACCGTCTCCCCGTTCTTGATGGTACCTGCGAATGGGACTGGGCATGGTTAAACATGGACTTGGCAGTATTTCCATTTGCAAACATACTATCGGGATGCCATCGGTTCTATGTACTCGGTTACCATGCATTCTTTGCACTCACAAGCGTCTTGCACCTACATGAAGACATGGCTGGTCTGCAGCCGGCTTGTCCAAGTCGACCTTACACACTGTACGGATAGCAGGCATCCTGTGATCAAATGGGTAAATCGATGTTGAGTTGTGTATTTACTAATGAACCCCAAGAATATCTGAAAGGATTCCCCAAATAGTTCTATACTAGGATATGACACAGCTTTTATACACGCCCTGCACGACATTGCTCCAACTCAAGTGAGGGGCAGTGTTGGCAAGATAAGGGGCGTCAAGGTTAGACGTCACTATTGAGGGAGCTGGTCAAAGTATGGGGAAAGGTCGGTCTTATCGCAGCTCGGCATTTGTAGATCCCGCGGAATCCAGATTTGCTGGAGCCCAGATACCAGGAATGGGGTAGATTTTGGTGGCTGCAGTTCCCCTCTCGGCCCCTCACTTGTGTCTATCTAGTCTATCTACTGGCTTAACGATCAAGTCGGTTATATCCGGTCCCTGAGTCCTGCTGTTTACAGATTGACAAGCTGGAGATAGTGGATCTTCTACGTGCGCATTTCAATTCCATTACGCGAGTGTATGTTGGGAAGATATGAGTCTCACACAACGTCCATCTTATGTGCCAGTACCAGCCAGCTAAAAAGCATTAATAAATTATTTAAAAATGGACTGTAAATTTGAAGGCTTTTTGGAAGAAAATATTAAAGAATGACGGATAATGATATCACAGAATTAAAATAAAACAAAATGGTGTTGTAGGAAAAAAATAGTATTAATTAATTGAAGAATGGCAAACGATAGGTAATCCGCACGGGATGCTCTTGGCCTTGTAGTTAGTACTGGAGATTTGAGAACTCGGGAACAAATGCAAAACAGCCGATTAGAATTGCGGGAATGTCTCATGGGTCTCCACAGCGGACGTTGCCGGTATTGTTAGAACCGAGAGGCATTTCTACATTCACAGGGAGGACACTTTCGCGGTATTGTGCATATTGCTAGAGCCTCCAATTCTCTGTGAACACTAACGCCTAGGCTTTCTAAAAGTCTGGAATGATGGAGAAGCGAGTGTGCCCTGTATCGGCAGTGTGTCGGTTCAACACAGCGCTTCCCTGGCCCATAAAGTCACACCCGAACGCGTCGCATCTTCGCAACACGTTATCTTCTTCTGTGTCTCTGATTTCGCTCATGTCAGTGTGGCCGGTCTGTTCGGCATGCTTCCTGCCCTCAAGCTGGCCATTGCCAATCCAGTCGCAGCCAGGGACGTCGCAACGCAGTATGAGGCCTTCCGTGTCGGTGTAATAATGTGCGGCATTCAACTTTGTGACCAGTTGCTGCGTCTTTTCCAGTACCTCGTTGTCGTCAGTGGGCCACGTCGTACGGTCCATGTCTGGCGGTAGGGTGGCCACGTCGTGAGGGGGCTCTGAATAGCTGAACGCCACTCGATCATAATGTATGCCTGAGTACACTAGGATGCACCGAAGGCTCTTCGATTCACCAAAATTGATAAGGTTTTGTGCCTGAACGCATGAGCATGTGCTGTAAAGCCGGGTTGCGCTGAGAAACAAACCTGGACATCATAGGTGCAAATCTGAATGTCGAATATTGATGATAGAATACTCAGTTCTATACCACCTCCCCAACGATCGGGATCTTGGATACTGCGGCAGTATTGTGTAGGATGGCTTCCCAAAACAGCTTCCGTGTAGATGTCGGGATGCTCAGTTATGTATTCGGCCATCATTCGACGTAGTTGCTGTGCCGGAATTTGCTGAGGCAATGCGCCTCCAAATGCTGTGAAGAGGCAACTGTTGTCGCTGGGCATGACACGAAGTACTGGAGCAATCAGTATGCAACCCCGCGTGTCGATTTGGCCTCAATCACTCACACACGGTCCCCTCTCGCTCCGGCCAAGGTACATGGATATCCTCAGGGTTCTGAGCGCTTTGATGTTGAGGCTGTTGCTGAGCCTGATCATCAGAGAGCAGCGCTGTTCCTGAGGCAGTATCCTGAGGTGGTGGCGTTATGGGCCGGGCTTCGCCTGGAACAATTGTGAGGACCTCTCCATGGAGTCCAAGTGAGCGCGCGGACTCATTCCTTTGACTCAAGTCGAGCGATTTCATGGCCATGGGCGGGCCATATTTGAGGCTGAAACTATTGATACCGGTTTTGGCCGTGAGCTCATCGAACACCATTTGAACAGTGGCATCGTCGGCCAGCTCGAGGATCCCGGTTCCGGAGGGGCCCTTGTATCTCGACTTCATACTAGTGGAGCGGGGATTGTGATGTTGAGGTGGCTGGTGAGCAGTCAAAAGACCACATGTACAACGAGTCAATGGCGATTGGAAAGATTTGTAGTGACTTCTGGAAAGAATATCTCCTGTCTGGCAGGCTTTCAAAAGGATGGGTCGAGATTGGGTGACTGACACCTTCTTAAGCGGGATGTTGTAGATGTAATCGGTGTTTGAGGTGGATCTTGTGCGGAGTCTGAGCTCGGTCAGAGTGGGAAAGCGCTAACGCAGTAAACTTCCGAACGTAAGTAGATTCCTATGGCAGCAAATCCTACGTGTATTTCATTCTTTTATATCTTCATATCCATAGTTGTAATGAGCAAATTGGCCGACAACTCGTGAGTTGCCGAGGTACCTCAACCCTGGCGTGGATGAATTGGGTCAGCTATTGCTTAGTCATGAAGGCAACGTGATTTCTGATTGGATTTCGCAGCGATTGAGGTACCTGGCTACAGCCGGGGTAGCTTGAAGGGACCACAGGCTACATGTACCCTCCACGCAACGAGGTACCTGGCCATACTTCAGGTACTTCAAGTGCCGCCTCTTCGACGCGCAACACGGGCAGCTCGCAACATCAACCTGGATTGGCTCTTTCGCGCGTCACTGCACCTTCACCGCCAGCACCATGTCGACAAGACGAACAGCTGCGCTGGAGGCGCGTAATTCAATTGAGGCCAGAGTCGGCGAGGAAGATGTCGACATGAAGGATGGCTCAGATGATTCGGAATCTGACGCCGAGGGCGAGTCCGTGGACGGGGGTAGCCACGACATGTATCACATCATCTCCAAGCTCTCGACCTATCTATGCAACATAAAAGAAGAGTAATCGTTATCCCAGCCATTGTGATACCTCTTTTAGTGCCGCTGACATCATTGAATTAGTGGCGAAGAGCTCGCGGCCGGCTTTCAGCGAATTCCCAATAGGCGCGTGCTTCCAGACTACTTCGAGATCATTTCCGAGCCGGTCGCATTCAGCACAGTACGCGTAAGTACACTCCTGCGTTGCCGAAAGACTTTCTATGATGCAGCTGAACTTATCACTGAATTATGGAAATAGGGCAAACTGCAAAAGAAGCAGTACGGTTCCTTCGCCGACTTCGTCAAAGATGTCGCCCAGATTTGCCATAATGCCCAGGTGTACAACCGACCTTCCGCACCTATTTTTGGTGCTGCCGAGCGATTGAGGGAGATTTTCAAGAAAGAGCTTCAAAAGTTGGTGGAGAAGGGCGAAATTACAACCGAGGAGGCCCAATTACCCGACCTAGGGGAGCTTCCACCCGTCGAAGACTCTCCGCCTCCCGGCTCCGACATTGAAGACGAGGAGGAGGATGAAGAGGACGAAGACGAAGACGAAGATGAAGACGACGACGATGACGACTCTGTTGATGAAAGTGGCAGACGCCGAAGGCGACGCAGAGGACGCGCCTCATTGTCTGGACGCAGGGATCGCGACGACGACGATGCGCACAAGAAGAGAGGGCGGCCACCGTCTGTTCTGACCCCACTAGAGGGGAGGATCACTTCGCTTCTCCGAGGCCTTCGAAAGTTCAAGGACGAGGACGGCAATTTGCTGGTGCTTCCGTTTGAGAAGCTGCCTGACAAGAGTGCCATGCCGGATTATTACCAGACAATCACACAGCCCATTGCTCTGGACAACATTAAGAAGAAGGCCAAGCGCAAGAAGTATGCTGACGTCGACTCGGTCCTTGCCGACCTCGAACTTATGTTCAATAATGCCAAGCTCTTCAACGAAGACGATAGCGAGGTGTACAAGGCGGCAGCTGAGTTGCAACAGCATGCGCGTGAACTGACTGCAGTTGAGAAAGCAAAGTCAGACGATGAGTTTCGGGATGAGGACGGCAAACTACCATTGGCTGCCATTCAGCGCAACGATCAATTGTGGAGAGTTGGTAAGTGATGATAAGTGATGTTTTGTGCGCAGCTGCTGACGACAACCTTTTAGGCGATTGGGTTCACATCCGAAACCCCAACGACTTGGCGAAGCCAATTGTCGCACAGATCTACAGGATGTGGCAGGATCGCGAAGGCCAGAAGTGGATCAATGCGTGCTGGTATTACCGACCAGAGCAGACGGTGCATCGGTATGACAAACACTTTTACGACCACGAGGTTGTGAAAACGGGCCAATACCGCGACCACCAGATCGAAGACGTCCTTGATCGGTGCTTCGTCATGTTCGTGACCCGCTTCCCCAAAGGCCGACCCCGAGGGTTTCCACATGACAAGGCCGTTTATGTGTGCGAGTCGCGCTACAATGAGGAGAGATATCGCTTCGCCAAAATCAAGACGTGGGCGAGCTGCGTGCCGGATGAGGTGCGAGAGCGAGACTACGAAATGGATCTGTTCGAGTGGCCGCGGCGCATGCGAAAGGTGCCAAGTCCGATCAAGCATTTGCTACGCGAGGACGCAAAGGACACGGACGAGCTGCCGAAGCCGACGTGGGGCAGTCCCAATGCGCCGCCAATCGTCGGAGCAGTCCATCGAAGACCCCGAGAGTCCAACGTGAGTGCCACTTTGCTAGTTCCCCCTGCGCCATTGCCACGCCATGTTGTGCCCAATTTGTCTTTTGCATCCGTTCGTTCGGTTCACGATTTACCATGCAAATTTGATTCTGTCTGCATTCTTGTTTGGCGGGTTGTTTTGCGCATCATTTGTCCCTTGCGCTGCCTAAAATTGTTTGTGCCTTAGGTTGACACCTCCATCACCTCGCCCTTTGGGTGGTGGGCTATCGCTTATCCAACTGCAAGGGACCAACCAAAAAAAAAAAAAAAATACTAACAAACGTCCAGGAATCACCACCCCCTGAACCTACACCACCGCCTCTGGTTAATCCAGGAGCCCCTCAGTTACCCGCCGATCCCACTCGGCGGCCGTCTATGCTTTCTGCGACTCGGGACATTCCTAGTGATCTCTCGGTCCGGAACAGCTCCGTGCCGTTCGCCGGCCCCGTCCCATCGCCATCACCAGGCCATTACAACGCGCACATGACGTCTCACTTCCAGCCTGCGACCCCAGGTCCTGGCATGCCGCCCGTTCATCAGACGCCTGTACCAATTCCTCATCCACCTCAACACGTCATACCACCCCAGGCTCCCCTTCAGACCATCCCCTATCAGCCTCCGCCTCAGCCCCAACATCAACCCCAGCACCAGCATCAGCACCAATTCCAACACCAGCCCCAGCAGCCAAGGTATCCGCAAAGTTACGCGCCTTCGTTCCCTCAGTCACCAGCGCCTATGCACCAGCCAATGGGTAACCCCTTGGTAGCCACGTATGCCCCTGGGCCGGTGTCGCCAGTAGCGAACAGGAATCAAATGGCACAACCACAAGGCGTCAACATGCCCCACGCAAATGCGTACAACCCGCCCAGGCCGCCTGAGGTATACACCCTGCCTGATAATCTGAATGAAGCCTTCCCCCCTGAAGTGAGGCGAAGCTTCCAGCATGACGAGGCTGGACGCATTCTTTTCTTTACTGCGCCCCCTCTGGAACGCGCGAACAAGGGCGTCTCCTCCAGTAGCGCTGGCCTAGGTCACAGTATCAAATATCTAGCCGGTCGAAAGGAGTGGCTTGCCGAACGCGAGAGGAAACGCAAGGAGCGCGATGAGAAGGATGGAGAGGCAACTTCGAAACGATCCAATGGCGACAACCATGGCAACGCCGCTGCTAGGGCCGTCGTATCGCAGGCTGTCGAGGCTATGGATCAATGGTTCCAGCACTTTGACCAGGACACCCAGAGATGGGAGAAGGATGCTGGCCTGGAGGGATGGCGCAACAAAGCCGTCAACGGAGGAAGCAGTGTCGCCTAGTCTTCTTGAATTTGGCAATGGGCGTCATTGGGAGGGGGCACGTAACGGGTTGGCGTTGGCGAGGAGTTAGTTTTATCTTGATGTTATCGGTTTGCCTCCGCTTGACCGAGGCGCCGTACTGGACTTGGTCCCGGGGTTGCGGAGATACACCAATGAGCGTTTTGGCGAAGGCTGTGTCATAAATAGAGCAACTTTGCTTTGAAAGATTATTTTCTGCCTGAATCTAATGGTATAATTGCCTCGTTTCATGAATTCCTTCACCCCCAGACAATGCTGAGGGAACAGTGGATAAAAAACATTCTATCCAGCACCAAGAGAAAGTCCTTCTCATTTGATGACAGCACATCGCCTGGACCTCCCCGACGAGGCCTAAACATTCCGTCTGATGCTGCCAACCGGCTAATGCAAGGGTATGTGATGGCTCTGATCTATCATAGTTGATGCTTTGGCATTGGGCCACAAACGCCAACTAACCAGCACATATATTGTGGTTGATGGCGTGTTATCAACAACGACGGAGTAGCTGTCCGTTAGCTAATGACTCGCTATGAGGGCATTTCGCTGCGTAATCCCTCGATGGAACCTGCATTGGCTCGGTTACGACCGTGGCCAAGCTCATACATGATCCACTCGTAGGCGCCCCATTGTACGCCGTTCACCAGAAAGGCCCTCAAGCTGCAGACGCCCAGGCCTCGAAAGAAGACGCGAAGACCGCCTTCTCGATACGCGTCCTTGGTCACTTGCCAGGTTCCGGCTGGTCTCGCGCCCAGGAGGCCTTGTGTTGAGCCTGGTGCCGAGAGAGGCCCATGCAGTGTCTGAAGACGAGTTTTGATTACGTCGAGAGGGAAGACACTCGCCCATGTTACGACACCTGCGATGCCGCCACAAAACAGTACCTTCGAAGCCTCGTGGCGCAATGAGAAATCCTCCCCAGCTCGTTGAGGAAAATGGCTCATTGCCAATTCGTAGGACCAGAAGTAGAAAGCATAGCCGATGGCGTCGCGCAAAGCCGTCACCGTACCTCCATGATACAGGCCCCTCAAGCCACTGGCCTGCCAGATCTGCCGCACAATGGCCCAGCTCGACTCCCCCTGCCGCGACGTCTGCGCGCGGCACTTAACCAGCTCCGTAGGCGTGCTGATGGGCCACGTCGCCAGGCCACCCACGGCACCGGCCAGCCACGTGGTCCAGAGGCTCTTGTCCACAGCCAGGGCCCGGTTCAGGGCTGCCTCGGAGCGGTTGTACGAGACGAAGAGCAAGGCGTTGAGGCCGCCGTAACCGAGGATGGGCGCAGCGGTGCCCGTGACCAGAGCCGCGGTGCTCTGAACCGACGCCCTCGCGCTTGCGCTGACGGCGGTGCTGCTGTCAGCTTGCAGGCGGACCTTGATGAGGTCAAGGGGGTTGCCGATGATGATGCCGATGGCACCGCTAATGTAGCCGGCCCAAAAATCGGCGGACATGAGGCCGATTTTCACCGGACTTGATGCCGGTGGTTTGGAGGATGGGAAACCGACTTATTCACAGAGCATGCGGACGTAACAAATGGCTCAACAGCCCGATTCGGACGTACGGAGGTGTTCTGGATTCTCGTCGGCATTGGCCGCGTGGTGAGCGGCGCCGAGGAGGAGGGGGCACTCACTCGGTTGCAGGGCCGCCCACATCGTAGACACACACTACTGCTCCACATGTTCAGGGCTTTTATCAGTGCCATGTGAAAGCCGGGCGAGGATGAGATCGGGGGGAGGGGGGCGTTGGCTTGTGGAGCTCAGGATGCTAACCCCCGGAGAATAGCTTTGTTTTACGTTCCAAACTTTAACGCCATTGGGTAACGGGCTGCTGGGATAATGGGCAGCTAGCGAGCAGGAAGGCAAAGATGGCAAAACTCATCGCTACTATGACCAGAGATAGAGCCACTCATGAGTGTAGTAACAAACACTCAGAGCCATGGTTCTACTTCCAAAATCTAGGCTGGCCCTTTGTGGATGGTCTTGAGATATGGGACGTAGTGTCAGCCATGATGAATCGAAAGTGCCCATTTGAGTAATGCCATCCATGTGTTGCTCATATAAAGTAATCTTTGAACATTTACGTGCTTTAAGGAGATATTAACGCAGTAACGCTGGGGCAAGCGCATTGCGACATTTTCCTAAGGCTCATATCCACACGTGCCTCATTTAATTGCTACTCTAGTTTGAACGTCGTTCTTCAAAGTGATCTGCTTGTGGCATTAGTAACATCTTAATTTGCAATCCATCAGAAGTAATTATATGATAAAACATACAACAAGTATGGACAGTTCTGGGCTTAGAAGGAGAGGGGAAAAAACACATTGCTTTTTCGATTAAATCTATGCAATTTACTTCATTTAGAAGACTCAGTTAAAAGAGCCGCCGGCCTACCTACTCAACCGGTTAGCAAAATAAACCAGACTGCAAAATACAATTCTTCTCCAGTATTAGTAGGAAAATATTAGAAAA
>PXOD01000528.1:0-12630 GCA_003012165.1 Paramyrothecium roridum
CCCCCCCCCCTTCCTCATGTCACGCGAAACAAACAGTCTCCACACTGCCTTGCCTGTCTGATTCCAAAAGCCGCAAGCCTACAGACGAATCAAGCCAACTAAAACTGCCAGGAGAAGCGTTATTGACGGCCGCCCAGGTCCTTCCACGACTGCGTCATACTCTGAGGGGCCGGAGTGATACGGCGACGATCTTTTTGACAGTCCTTCCCCATGGCTCAAAGGGAGCAAATGCAATACCCCACCCCGGCCATTCTTACGTCGTCTACTTTGACCGCGCCTACTATGGCGCACTCCTAACTAATTTTTATTTAACTTTTTGTTTTGCCACCCTGTGGTACGATACGTACAAATGACCTCTGTGTCACGGTGGAACGAAGGAAACGCGTCTATTCACGATCTACGGTAGGGGGTTACGTCACGAGTGACTGGGAACAAAGCATTGGGAATTGCATATAAGCATCATCATTGGGTCCAAAAGCCAGCATTTCTTGGATGTGTACATGACATGGTGTTGAGGGCTCGTTCAGTGAGGCGCATAGGACTCTGGAGCGTGCAGCATTATGAAATGCAGAACAACAGCCCACAATAGATACCATTACTTCTTAGGTGCACTTCTCTCCACTGCCCGACACGTTTACTCAACGTGATCTGTCATCGTATATAATTACTCCATACACTATGTACCTGTGTCGATCCCTGAATACCAGCGCCGCGGACATTCAGCATGAACGAGAAGTCCACCTGACCCCCAAACCAGACTTCGAGCAGTACTGCAACGAGTCAGGTAACAACGGCCCGTCCAAACGATCCCACTGCCCGCAAATTACTGGCAACCTACGTCGACGGCTCCTAAGCAGGGCCAGAAAAGCACTGAACTACCACGTTTCTATCTTGCCATGCGTATCCGCTGCCATTGTTGGATCACCCCAAGAAGGAACGGGCGCGGTCTCCTGCCAAGCACCCGGCATTGGCAGTGGGGGCCCGACGTTGTTGTTGTCTGTGGTGGGTAAAGAGCTATCCACGGCAGGGCCTTGGCCCCATGCATCGGGCTGGGTGTCATTGGTATGGTCCACTTGCTGCGTTTGGTTGTTCTCCCACGTATTGGATTCGCCAGCGTTAGCTGCGCTGTTATTTTGCTCTGCATTGTTTTCCCAGTCGTTACCGTTCGTGTTACTGTTGCCTGTAGCGTTGCCCCAAGCATCTGTCTGAGCAGTGTCCCCATTGTTCCAAGTGTCCTGCTGCGCGTTGTTGTTTTCCCAAGCATTATGGGGTGGCTCGGGGTTGTTCCAAGTGTTCCCATCCTGGGCCTGATTACCCCATTGCTGATCGTTTGCTGCCGGCTGCTGATCACCAGCTCCATCGTTTCCATTGTTGCTCTGCCGCCAGCTGTTCGCCTTGCCGCCTTGTTGGCTTGCAGCGGATGCTGACCGGTTGCTACCATAAGTGCTGAACTGTGATTTGTATCTCTTCGGAATATAGGGGTTATCCTCGAGGCCCTATTTCTAATAAGTAAACGAATAGTCCACCAAGTTGAAATGACAACTACCTTGACACTGCCTGGTCCCACATTGTTGGCACCGTCTTTGTTCTTCATGTTGCTCGAAGCTGATCGCCCCGAGTTTCCATTCTGCATGCTAAACACCCCCTTACTGCCTCCCTGGTCCGGCTCCGCGGGACCAGTTTCTCCGCCCTGAACTGGACCGCCTGGATAAGCGGATGCGTACCAAGGAGGTGGAGGATACATCGCACCCCAAGGCCCGGGTGGCATACCCTGCGTCAGAGGAGCTTGCGCAGGTGTGTTTTGGGGTACAGGTGCACTGGCACCACTGACATTGAAGCCATGCAAATAGAGGTTTTGGCTTGGGTGTGGCATGCCTATTGGTAAGGGGCGGTTTGACGGGTCACGCTTAGGATAGAGTGACCGACCATGATGGTTTCCATAGACTGGTCCGTAGTAAACACGAATAATGTTGTGGTCTGTGTCGAAGAAGGCATTTGGCGGGGGATCTTCAGGGGTTTCAACGACACGCTCCGTCTGAACAACTTCTGCCCGGATAGGCTCTATGAGATTTGGCCGCCGTGAATGAGAGGCAGGGAACGCTTCAGGATAGAGCGCGGCCTTGCTACCTTGATCATCTCTCTTTGACCTCACCTTAGGTTTCTGATTGTTGGCTCTGTCAGTGTCTGCTTGATTCTCGCTCTGGGATGACTTGGTTTCCTCTGTCTCGTCCTTGGAGCTGTCCTCTTCCTTGGAGGATTTCTTTTTAGGTTCTTGCTGCTTGCCCTTTCCTTTTTTCTGTTTGTTCTTCTTGACAATAACAATCTCTTCTTCACTTTCACCGGCGGACTCGGATGCCTCGTCATCGGCTTCGGATGTGTCGGGCTGTTTTTCGCACTTTGGATTTTTCTGTTTCTTGGGCCTTTGACCTTTGGCTGAGTATATCTGTTAGCTCTGCCGCCAATCTTGGATAGGGAATGTGAGTTGTGCTTGATGTCGGATAGACGTGCCTTTCTTGGCCTTGGCGCGACCCCGAACGCAGTCAGCACACTCGCAAGTAGGGTGCGGCTCACTGTCACCATCTGTTCCCGAAGAAGCGCTGGGCGTTTCTTTGTCAGATGACGCGACAGATGCTTCATCCGAGCTAGTGTCTTCCACGACCTTTTTCCTTGACTTTTTGGACTTGGGAGGCGTAGGCAATTCGGAAGTGTCAGAGGACGGCTCGGCCTCGGCAACGGATGAGGCATCGTCGGATTCCGTGGCAATGACCACGGTCTGTTTCAGGGCGGACTTTGGAGGAGCTTCCTCAAATCGAACCTTCTTGACGACCGATTTAGGGCTCCGCGAGGAAGTTTCAGCGCGTGGGTAAGTAATCTTGAGACTGTCTTCCTCGGACTCGTCATCGGTGGTTACCTCGACTTTGACCACGCCTCGCCGCTTGGGCTTCTTCTTGGGCAAGGGGCCGAGAATGGAGGGAATGGTGGTGCCAGCAGCCCATTCGCAGAAGAGCAGAGAGCGATCCACCTTGCGAGGCATAGCGAGGACAGTATCAGTATGCGGGTGATAGCAGAGATGGGCTGCATGAGTTTCGAGCGACAGAGAAGCAGGGGGCTCTAGGTGGCCTTCAAGAAAGGCAAGATGAAGCGTATGGAAGCAGTTGTGGAAGTTCTGTGGAGATGGCTGGCTGTATGCATTGAATAGAAGCTGAAACAATGAATTGGTATCTCTGAGGCAAGTCCTGTTCCAATACTTGTTGGAGCAAACGAGTTGGTCCAAGTACGAACGGAGAAGTGATAAGGAACTGCTGAAGGGGATGTGGGAAAGGGAACACGAGGTGGGAGGGATTGTAAGGATTGGGGAAAGAAAACAAACCGTAATGAAACGAAACGAAACGAGGGGGGGGAAAAATGAAACGGGAAGAAGATGGGAAGTGCCTTGGGTTTGAGGAACTCGTATCTCCCGGCTCTTCTCTCCCGCCTGCCAGGTGCCAGGAAGCCTCGACGGGCCTGCAACCACCTCGGGCCTGCCAACCATCCCATACCACAAGCATCTACGGCACGAGCAAGCAACCTTGACCTGAAAGATGTTTAGATTTTTTTGCCAGAGTCCATGACATATCGACGTGTTGCAAACAGAAAAGAAGGGGGAAAAAAGAACCATATGGAAAATCCGCCCTCGTTCCCCGTCGTGGTCTACTCATACACCGCTACTGCTCCAAGAAGCCTTTCTTCACAGCTTCGCCTTGCTCTGCTGCTGCTGCTCCTCCCAGCGTCGGTTGATGCGCGCATTCCGCCACAGCCGCCAGGCAGCCACCGCGACGGCCAGCGGCGGGCATCCCAGCAGCAGCCACGACCACCAGCCCGGGCTGCGCCGGTGCACGTCCGCCATCGCGGCGCCGAGGCTCGCCCGGAGCTCCTCCCTCGAACCATCGTTCCACAGTACCACGCCGTTGCCCGGCCCCCGCGCCTCGCACCGCCGCGCCTTCTCCCGCACGTCCGTCTGGCTACGCACGCGGTTCTCGGCGTCCTCGCGGCTCAGGTGCGCGTCGCGGTCCATCAGCCGCCGCATCTGCACCTCCGGGTCCCGCACCGCCACCACGACGGCCAGCCCGCAGAACCGGTCGAGCCCGCTCTCGAACAGCAGCGGGATGTCGAGCACGACCGCCCAGTGCCCGCGGACGTAGCAAGCCAGCACCATCTTGAACATCTCCCACCGCACGGCTGGGTGGACGATGCCGTTCAGAACAGCGCGGTCCCTCTTGCGCTCCTCGCTGTTTCCGAAGACGCGCTTGCCGAGCGCCGGGCGGTTCAGAGGTCGCCCGCGGCCGTCAGGTCCATTCTCCGGCATGGAATCTGACGGCTGGACGAGGAGGTCTGGCGTGTTGGGCCCAAAATGCGCCACGATCTTCTGATAGCCACGGGTGCCGGGCTCGACTACCTTGCGGGCCAGGACATCTGCGTCCACAATGGGCAGAGAGTGTGGCGGGGATGACAGAAGGGACGAAACGGTTGATTTGCCCGTGGCAATCGATCCCGTCAGCCCAATCAGAAGCATGTTGTCTTATTGCGGCGGTGAAACTCGAGCAGAAATGACACCCGAGTTATCTGTGGTGCTGTCTGCGATTACAAGGTGATAGTTGGAGAGGATGAGGAAATTAGTGAGCGTTCACAGTGTATGGTTTTCAAGATGAGAAATGAGAACCCCGAAAGGCGCTGAGATACTTTGTCAATCGACGATAAAAATCCAGCAGGGGGGTGCGAGACGTCCAGCAAACATGAGTATGTAGGATGGGATTGGACAAGTCAAGTGTAACCGGCGTCAATTCGAGCTTGGGGAGCTTCTAATCATGATTGTCGGATATGCCAATCGGCGTTGAGACTGAGAGCTCCATCTCATGTACCGAGGTACTCCCTGGCCCAAACTCTGTGCCCACTATGGATGTCTACCTCGACATCAAATGCCCAGGTAATCCATACAACCGTGTTTATCAACCCTCTTGAGATGGTACTCTGAAATCGTGTTCAATGCAGTGGTTCCCTCATCTAAAAAATGCCATAAGCTGTTAAAATCAAGAATCGCGGCCGGGCCGGTGGTCATCTACCGGCATGCTGTTCTGCCAGTGGATCTGACGCAATTACCGACGTATCACTAAATCAAATCATGAACGAAAAGGCCTTCCAACATTCTTTCGAAACGGACACAGTTCATGGCAAAGACAGAATCCAATTGCACAGAACAGGGTTTGCATATTTCTTGATTTACGCACTTCTTGACATGGTAAAGCATAACCGATCTTCGATTGACTGAATGCACGCGTTCTGGAGCAAGAATCTAGGTGTAATCGCCGCCCATCTAACAGAGACAGCCTCATCACTTCTCTTCCACTACGATTTAACCCTCAAAACACATCCTAGCCCTGGTCCGCCTTCAACCTCGTGTACTTCCATCGAACGTAGGGGTTTGTCGAGGCCCACTAGTCACTCAGTGCAGCCAAGTGTGCTTCACATTGACGAGATAATCCGTTAGTATCTGAATACTCGCCTTGACAAAAGCTAACTCACAGTGCGTGACAAGAATCATTGCTTAATCGGGCAGTCGTACGGCATAGAACCAGCCTTCATCGGTGACATACCAACGGCAGTCTCCCATGCGATCAATAGTAAACCGGTTGCGCTGGGTCCAGTTACCATCAACCTCGCGAACATAATAGAAACGAGAAGGGTCATCATCCGCAGGCTTGAATTCCTGAGGCTCGAACATTTTATTCGCGTGCGCGAACTTGATCTGCCTCAAGCCCTCTTCGCCAGTGGTACGACCTATGCCAGAGATATCAGGGATGTGGCTGGCATTACCTGCGATGATGGGAACTCCGGTCCCTGGTCCCATAGCCAAACCTCCAGCCAAGCCAGCAGCCGGTACAGCTTGAAGTTGATGAGTGCCTTGAGCGACGAAGGGCTGACCACTCATCATGATAGGCTGCTGGGTAAGGACTGGCTGCTGCTGGACGAAAGCGGGCTGCTGCGCGACGACGTAGCCAGGTTGATTGACACTGACACCGCCAACGGCTGGCTGCTACAGGAAAACAATGTCAGCACAAGTCCACATGAAAATCATCGTCGTAGATTGCGAGGTACGAAACGCGAAGTAGGAGCAGCACAGCGGTCTTCCTTGCCACTTGGTAGAGGGAACATTGCCTGCGCAGAACCGCGTGCGTGAACGTTTCGGATACAGCACAGAGTGCTGACTGGGAGCAGCGGGCCACTTGCATAGTAAACGTAGCAGAGTACATTTGGCACCACGACGCGAGTGCATGCTTGAGGTAGAGCGGGAGGCAGTGAAGCGGGAGGGAGGACACGCTGCATGGGGGGTAGACCGACATGGACGCCAGGGACGAAGCCCCCATCAAAGCGTGGCACGTAAACGTGCTGCATCGGTCCAAACGTAGTGTCAGGCACGGGAGGCTGAAAGTTGAGACCCGTTGGGGGAGGCACCGTGTTTTGGTAGTCGCCCATGTTGCCGACTGGTTGATGTTGCTGTGGGGGATGTTGCGGGTGCACACCAATGTAGGTGACGGGAGGAGGAGCAGTAGCAGGGTGAGGCAGAGGTGAGGTGGGCGAGATGTAGGTGACGGGCCCGCCGGGCAGCTGGTGAGAGGCGAGGAAACCCACGTTGTGCTGTGGTTGCTGTATAAATCCCGAGGCGAAGCAGCCGGCGAGTGTCTGCGGCTGGCCAGGCAGCGGGAGGGTGCGCGAGGGATCTGCCACTGTGTGCCACTGAGTGCCAGCAGCTGTGATGTATCCTGGGGGCAGTCCGACCTGGGGGAAGCTGGTAGGCTGCGTATTAATGGCCTCGTTGTTGTTGTTGTTGTTGTTGTTGGTGCCAGTGGCGCTGACCGTGTCGGCTCCGGTTTTGATGCCGGTCGGTTGGTTCGAGCTCAGGGACTGGCCGCGGCTCCTGGTGGTGCCGTTGATGTTGATGCTCCCTTGTTCGTTGGCATCCTCGACGGTTGCGAAGTGGACCTGCCGAGGTGGTTCTCCTCCTGTCTTGAGGCGGCGAGGCGTCTTTGGAGACTTCTGGTCCGCGGCTGCTTCAGGCATCGCTGGCCTCTTGGGGTGTTTGGAAGGAGAAAGGGGATAGAAGGAAGGAGGAGACCAGAGAGGAGAGAGGAGAGAGAACGGGTTGAAGGCAACGAAAGTCTTGAGATAGGGGAAGAACACGTGAAGAGCCCACAGCCAAGCTCGAGTATTGACAGGCTCGAAGCCGGGCTTAACGTGAAGGTGCAAATTCGCTCCTGGTTGTCAGCACCAGCCTCCCACTTCATTCAACAGGTGGTGGTGGTAACAGCCTTGATCACGGCTCAATGCCTTTGTGTTGACGTGGGCCACTTTGTAGCATGTAAGTGCACCCGTCAGAAGTCGAACCGGGTCCAGCAGCTGGCTCACACTGGTTTCACGTTTTGCTCAGGCGGACCTCATCAGAGCACCTGGCCGAAAGGGGTGGGCATTGCATACAGCAGAGCGATATGGCTATGGCTACATGCAGCAAGGACGGTAGTGGCCAGAAGGATAGAAAAGCGCACCCACTCACCACTTTCTGAAGGGCCCAGGAGTTTCCGTGCGGCACCCAGACGGATTGCTCCGGCAACGAGTCGAGCGGATCCTCAAACTCTGTCCAGGTCCATGGGAAGCAGGGCAGGCACATTTTCTCGAGCTTCTATTCGAATATCGTCTTTGTTCCTGATGTAGATGTGATCCACGTTTGGGTGTGCTGGAGAACAGGTGGAAAGGCGCTGAGAATGGGTGGGAACTGGAGGTTGAAGATGAGATGAAGCCCATTCTTCTATCCGATGCTTGTCATTTCGACGTAACCGCCGGCAAAGTAACCTCGACTGTTGACACTTGCCCAGTTTCTCGGGTCCGCCCAGAGGTTTGCACATGCTTGCCCCCAAGCTTGACCCAATGCCCCGGCACATCTACCGACAGAGTGGTAACTCAATGACTATCATACCTAGGACTTTACAAATGATTTAGGAGGCCTGTATCGGCCATTTTCATTGCCGAAGCTTCAGTCTGAAAACCTGAGTCCTTTCGAACGCTCATGTGCATTATAAGATCCACAAGCTAGCACTTGGTCGTTGGGACTGATGCAACTCTCGAATGCACGCCACTACGCAGATGCATCGAGAAATCCATCTCCACCCTCATGACATGATTTCGTTCCGGCTATCCACGACCCTCTTCAAGTGTCGCATGGCTGTAGCACGGGTGGGAATGCTGCGAGGCTCTCTACACCAACAACTACACCGTTGCCCGGTGGCTTGAGCCCAGGACAGGGACAAGAGCATGAGAAAAGCGGGCGTCCAGCAATCCTTACTCACTTGGGCAAGGACGGTGGTGTCTGCCTTGCGCGAACGAGTAGTGGATAGGTTCTCCCTGAGACCCCATCTCAGCTCACTCCGTACAGGTGCTTTGGAAAAGCTTGGACACCCGAGGTGTTTATCTATTCTTGTTCTTATTAAACCAGAACATTCGCCGACGTAGTTAAGGACGACCTCCCTTCCAGACAGTGAGGGTGCCCGCTCGAGAGCTATCAATGAACTCAGCACGAAAAGTAAGTGACGTCCGAGCAGCTCATAGTGGGAATCGAGAGGCTGATACTCGTGCAGAGAGTGTCGAGTGTACTCCTGACCTGGTCACGTTCGGCGGCTCTGGCGGTGACTGGACACAAGTTCAAAACGTTCAGACAATAGACCAAAAGTATGTGGCACCACTCCGCAAATATCGTGACATTGTGCGCTCCTACTTGCAACACTGCATTTCAAATATGCCATTATCGACCATGACGCCCCAACCTGTATGGTCTAATGCTCGCTGACCAGTTTCCTGATGTAATGTACAATGGTTTTGTTCCGTGGGAGAAGAGATAGATCATCCATTACCATGCCGCCACGCTCCACCCACAACGCTGTATTCTCTCAGCATATACACGGCATTATCTGTTTGGGCACAGCTGCGCCCCGGCACCTGCTCGCTAGTCGAGCTGATTTTCGCTTCTTGCTCTCCTCTTTTCGTGTGTTATTGGTGATGCTTGTATTTCGCGCAGTACAATGAGCGCGTCAGTGCTTGCTGCGGCTTTACAAGGTTTCTTCCTTGAGCGCGGGTACCTCGGGACCGGAGAAGAATGATCGCCTCACGACCTGTAGCATCATTAGTGGCTTGACCAAGCTAACTGTTCGGGGAACAATGCACTTACCGCCCAAACACCGGCAACGGACCCAACAATACCACCAGAAATCAACATCTGGCGCGGGCCCCTGGTGCTCTTGAAGAGAATACCGCTGAGCGCACCAGCGGCGACAGTGTTTGCCGAGTCATGCTTGCCACGAAGGTATCCGATCAGCGAGTTTGTGCAGTTGTATACAATGGCGACAACACCGGCAGAGTTGCCTAGGAAGGGACCTCGCCGGGTAACGGCGTTGAGGACTGTGTTGAGTCGCAGCCGAGGCGGCTGACCGCCGGATTTGCGAAGACCCTCTTGCAGTCCCCAGGCGCCACCAAGACTCAGACCGGCGAGATACGTTACACCGGCACCGTAGCAGAGATCGTCAGTGAAGCCGCGCGAAGGGAGAACCGAGTGGCCGGGATCGGAGAGAGCAGTCTCGTCGAGCGACAGGTATTCGAGTGTGTCCTTGTTCAGACCGGCAAGGGGATGCAGCTGCGAGGGGTCCGCGAAGGATGAGTTCTGAAGGAACGCTTCCACGCCCTGTCCTTGTGATGGGTCGAACGAGGTCGGCTCATAGGAGGTGGCGGTTGTCTGGGGCTGTTGCGATTGCTGCTGCTGCTTCTGGGAGGCCTTGTTGCCCCCAGTCAGGGCGTTCCATACAGAGGACATTGTGAAGGACAAAGGAGATGCTGTGCCGTGGGGTGTGGCCGATAAAAGGGAGTAAGGAGAAGGAGCAGTTAGGATCGTTATCTCGGAAGATTCGATGATGACCTACAGACTGACTCGGCCCTGTCCGGTATAAGCTCAAAAAAATTTGGACAGCAGCGCGGCGACCTGGTCCGTGCGTGGAAATGGCCGTCTTCCAAAATTTTAGTCTACCTAAGCAGCATCACGTGATGGAATTGGGAGACCATTGGCATCTATTGTGAATATTTGCATTCAAGAGACCTCAGGATCTCCAGACAAGCCAAGTAACATCACCGGCTGTTTAGAAGCCCGAGGAGTGCAATTGACTCTCTGCAGCCGTAGCAGACTCGACGCTTGTGACATCGAGACCTGGCTAAGGACCGGTCGGGGCCGCGCAGTTGAGCCCGCTGCTTCTTGGGTCTACAATTTCGTTGACCGTCCCGGGACCACCCAATACGCAACAGCAAAACCTCTTACAGAGGCAAACGCTTATAGAAACCGTAGCATCACTTTATGCCCATTTTGCGTGGGCTTTGAAACAAAGATATTTAATAGCATTTCAATGAATAGTATGTTGAGACCACCCCACAGTCACAAACCTATCGAGACGTCGCTCGTGGCTGATAAGGAAGAGCGTTCACATGGAATTTACTATTGGAGGCCGGGAACGGAAGGAAATCCACAGAGAATTGGGATGACCCTCAGCAAGCCGCTTGCGCGGAGCCGCCGTTTGAATTATTAAACACTTGACGGTGTAGAATAACCCACTGATGATGTAGAAGGAGGAAAAGAAGAAACAGGAACGACAGTTTCGCAGACTGCGTTTTTATTCTCGGCGAAAACCTTGGGGCGCTAGTCCTTTTCTGTCATGGCACGATTGAGCACGTGCAGCCCCGAGTGAAAACCCATGGGCCCCCTACCAGAAACTTGCTGTATCCACTTTACAGCGCGGCGCTACCGGTATGGCTCTACGAGTACTGTCCAAAGCCGTTCATAGGTCAGAGCCCGTTGACTGGAGTTTTCAATACAGATGTAGCCTCTGACGACGCAGGACAATTCTGAAAACTCGCTTCTAGTATACGTTCACTGGACAAGGATGTGGTTCTTTCATGCGAGCTTTAGAAATCGATATCTGATGATACACTACAAAAGTAACTTATTTTCCGTGCCGATCCTAAATTGCAATGCATTCCCACATATACGCCTTTTGCGACAGATATTTACCTCCCAAAGACCAAGGAAAAGTCATGGGGAAAGCAGGAGAGAAAGCCACCAATGGTAGATTTATACAATCATGGATATGACGAATCTCCACGTTGGAGAAGCGGTCTTTGATCCCATCTGTCCTCCCCGATGCTGCGCTGGTCGTCCTCAGGGAAGTCGTCGTCGGACCCTCCCGCCTCCGGCTTGGTCTGATAGATGAAGTACTGTGCAAACACACCCAGGTCCAGGAAGAGGGTCACCAGGCTGCCAGCAAGCCAGCTGAGATTCACCAAAATGTAGCGTCCGTATATGCGGCCAGCCTCACCGGGCTCACACGTATCCGCGCGGCACTTGGGCTCGTAAGCGAAGATGGATAGGACGTAGGTGACGTTGCCGAGGCAAGCAAACAGGAAGAAAAGCATGCTGAGCCCGTCGGTAGTCTTGCGCTTCCAGTTCAGAATCAGCTGCGGGAGCCTGGACGCAATGTACGCGACGGCGCATAGGTATCCAAAGAATTGCCCCAGCGTGTTGAACTCGAGCGCCTCCTCACCCCCTTCCACTGGCTGCTTCTCCCCGCCCGATGCCTTCTCACCCAGATACCATCCCAAGACTCCAGCGCCGCACACCATGACGACCACTGTGGCATTCCAAGCAACTGTTTGCAGCACCGTGGGCGGTGGAGGTGGTACACTGGGGTTCTCGGCAAAATGGGGGACAGCAGGCGACAGGCCAGACCAGTCTGAGCCCCTCCGTTCTCGATTGCGCGTGCCCGCTAACAGGTCGGTTCGTTCGTTGGGCTCCTCGACGGGTGCGCCGGTTGGTTTTACGGGCGTCGGTTCGTCCCGCCAGGTAAATCCTTTGTAGTAGAAGCACTGCCCAAGCAGAACAATATCGGCAATGGTATAGTACACAGCAAGGATAATCTAGTGGGAGTGGTCAGTTGCGGAGAAGTCTGAAGTCAATTGAGCGTGTTACCATGGTGGGAAGGACGCCCTGTAGGACGGCGCCCAGAATGTTGAAAACATCACCCAGCAGCCAGACAATGATGAATTGGATCGATAGTGCATCTGCGCTGCTTCTCTGGAAGTTCTGTATGATTTGCGGGGAGAAAACCACGACTGTCGAAAATGAGTCAGTACATTATAAGCAACCAGAGAGTCGATGATTCAACACTGACCCCAGCAAGCAATGGACACCGAGCTAGCAGCAGAGGAAACAAGACGAGTCAGCGAGCTCTCTCAACTCATCAACGTTTGAGCACGCAGCTTACCCGCAAATTCCCGAAATAGCCTCGACATCGAGGTTGAACGTTTGGGTGGGAGGCGCCATGGCTCAGGGAAGAGGGCCCACTAGGACGTGAGGCTCATAGGACGATGCGAACCAGGACCTGCGTCGCTCAAGCCGAGAGGTACAACTGCCAGGGACAGGCATGCGACAGCTCCGACTCGAATCGGTTCTGACTTGTTCACACACGGTCAATTGACATGAGGAGGGCTCGAATGTGTAAGGAAGAGAAGGGC